>VDFB02163169.1:0-14195 GCA_007258455.2 Sequoia sempervirens
TTTTAGTATTTGAGGAAAAGGCCCTTTATGTCCCTATTTGGGAATTCCTAATGTTACCTTTTCCATGTTCGAACTTTCTTACCTAGATTGCTTCCTCAATGGACTCTGTCATTTATGTAGAGCTTGAGAAGTTTTATTCAAATCACCCATAATGCAGATTTTATGGCAAGGTCAACATATCCAATGACCTCAAGGATGTAGTGGACATTCAAATTGGCCTAATCCATTACTCATATTGCATCCAATATATTAATCTCTTAAACACTTGCTATCAACGCGAGGATTTTGACCACAAGATTAAGGATTGTGTGTTGGATTCCAAATGACCTAATCCCCTTACCCAACCCTCAACTAGGTCACGACTTGTAAAAAAGGAGGGTTGTTCTACAGTGGTTAACCACAAATCCAAGAACACTAGATCTTCCAAACCTACCACCTAATCCATCAATAAGGGGGTTTTGATTTGCATATTCCAAAACCCATCGACACAAATGTGTCAGATATTGTGATATATTCTTATTAAACCCAACCAATTTTGGTTGCTTTGCAACTACCTATTGGTAAATCTCAACATACCTCTCCACCTATAGTGGGTCAAAGGACACCTTAAATGTTGGGGCATTTGGAAGAAGGGGAGTTTGCACCAAAAAATAGACAACCTATACACCTTAATGTTCAAATTGGAATCTATAAGACACCTAAAAAAATAATTCAAAATAGTTATTCTACCCTTGATGGGTTGGATAATGAGGAAATTCCTCTTGATTGTTAAATGAATTATATGTCTTATAATATGAAGGGTCTCAAAAACCTCCCTTGGAAATACTTTGTTTGAGATGTTCATGCCCAATTTTTAGAGTTAGAAATTTTATGACTTCAAGAGGTTAAAGTGTTAGGTTTTTTACTTTTTGCATCATATTGTGATAGATATCCATCTAGTTTTTTTCTCTATAAGTTAATCATGAGGTTGTCCATGGTGGAGTTGTCACTTTTATCTCACCCACATGACATCAAATTTTGGTTGATCATGGATCTGACCCCACTAATTGGATAGTGTGGGATCCTTTCAACATCAATAATCATTCCTTTGGGGTGATTAATGTTTATTATTCCAATGATGCAGTTCAAAGATCTTCTCTCTAGCATTGGATTTACAATTCAATGTTGGCCACCACTTGGATCTTGTTAAAATATTTCAACATGATCGAGATGCAACATGATAAATGTGGAAATTTTCCCATGCATAAGACAAATGGAAAAAGAGTCTTGGCTTTAGATGCCTAATAAATTGAGTCTTTTCAACCCCAACTTTAGTTACTGTCATGACCATATACATTGGTACATATGGATTTTTTTTAGGTTGGGCCTGATAAGGTCTTAAAGGAGACATGATTTTCCATGATTTTAGTACATAGTCATTCTTCACTTTTGCTAACTAAATTGTTTCTTTCTTGACAAATTGTTAGTGGATATTGTATTATTTGATGATATCAATTTCACATCAAGTGGTAGAATTCAACTCCCAAGGTTATGAAGAGTTAGTTATTCCTTAACACCTCTTTGCTCAACCATAATGCCACAATAACACATGTAACATGTTTGGAGTTTAGACCCATGTCTTTTAGAATGAATTTGGTGGATAACTTGGTGGGATGATACCATAACCCGTATGATCCTTTTTATTTATATCTATGGGTGCCAATTGGATTATTTTTCTATTCCTCATATGAGGCCACAACTTGGGAGCTCCATCTCCCCGCCACTGCCTTAGAAGCCCAATAATTTGATTCCATTGTCCAATGTCAACTAATGTAGCTGTGATAACATAATAAAATCACATATTCCTATGTATCCTATGACACCCAAAGCAATGTTCGACTACACTAGCTTAAAATTGGAGATAAGGTGTGAAAATATAATTTTCAACCCTTATGAGCTTGTCAATCCTCTCATACCATAAAAATAATTTATGAAGGGCATAAATTTTTTCAAGAGTTTCTCGATATCATTCAAGATTTTATCTACCATTATGACAAAGTGTTTGTATCCCATGAGTACAATCTTGTAAGATAACATGCTTTGTAATAATGTCTTGATATTATGCCTTGCTATTTTTTGAATTCTCAATGCATTCCTTATGACTAGTTCCTCTCACAAGGTAACCTCAAGGAGGAAATGTTTTCTATGGCCAATGACAAAACCCCTAGCTTTGATGGCTTCCCTTGAGAATTCTACAAATCCTTCTAAGAAATGCTTGGTAGTGACCTACGTAATGTTTATCTTGAAGTCATGCAAATTGGGTTGTAGGTAACATCATTAACAAAGGAAATGTAAAATACATAAATAAGAAAAGTGATTTAGAGGATCAACAATTGGCAACCTGTCACTTTGTTGAATGTCTCGTGCATGATCATCACTAAAGCACTAGCTCTCAAGCTTTTCAAAATGATTGTGCTTATTGTCAAAATTGAGCAGACTGAGTTTATTAAATCCATATTTATTTTGGAAAATATTATTATAGTTTTGGAAGATATGGAATGGGTCTACCAATCTTAGTAGCCTTTTTTATTCATCAAAATTGACTTTTCCAAGGTCTTTCATCACATTGAGTGGCCCTTTATTTTGGCCATGCTTAATACTCTTAGTTTTGGCCCTCGATTCATTCAAAATGTAAATGATCTTTATAGATGATTTTTATTGCATTACCATCTCTGACCAAAATATTCCTCTTTTAGACTATTTCATTCCATCAAAAAAGGTTGTGCTCTTTCTCTTGCTCTTTATGTTCTTGTCATTTCAAAGTATTTGGTTATCTCCTTCCTCAAGTTATTTCTCGATCCCATGTTAAGGGGATTTATCTTCCTAATTCATCCCACTATCTTGTTAATGGTCATATTTTTTATTATTATTTTCTCATATCTTAAAATTGAGGAAGATAGAAAACATCAATAAAGCTCTTGATGCTTGGATTTTTTGTCAAGATTTTGATTCCAACATTGGTATGAACCTCTTGCTATACAAAGAAATATTTTTTTCTCAAGACAGCTTGGGTTAATTCTTTCCATTGGGTTTTAAGTATTTTAAATTTTATTTATTTTTAATTTAAAAATATTCCCTAGTAATTTAAACAATTTTAAATTCATATTTAAATGGAAAAACAATCTCTTACCTATAGAATAGTTTTCTCTCTTTCTAACACTACTAGGTTAGTGACCAAGGAGTAGGGTGAACATGCAAATAACATCCAAGAGAGTATAATCAAGCAACAATTTCATATAACTTCATAACTGAAAAGTTATTAAGCACAAAATGAATTTTGATAATTAGACTAGACTAATGTCAACATAATTACCTTTGCATGAACCAACATAGCTTGAAACTCCTACAATGAACTAAAATATTTAAATACATATGAAGCCTCTTATGTGTGTGTGAAATTAACTATTCTCAAAAGGAATGATATGCTTGTTGGACACCTCGATCTACAACCCTCTCCCTGATGATACTCTACCTCTTTAGCTAGGAGGGGGAAGTAAATTGTCATGCATACACCTCATTATCCATAAATTAGTTAGCATGTTAGTCACATTATATGAATTTTACCACAACTAGATTAATAATTAAATGATCACAATTAATGGTAAAGTAAAATCATATCAACCTCTTTTATCATTGAAAATAGTATCTATATTTAATATGCACTTGAATATATATTAATTGGAATAATAAAAACAAGAAAACTATATTCTATTGTAAGAATACTTAAACAAAATTTAATTAGATAATATAACTATGTGAGATAATAATTTTAAATGTAACATGACTTAATTGTTTGAAAACGAGGTATAACAATTGTTGTTTTCTTGAGTGCATATAGACCCACTTAAATAATCTAATTTGTTTGTTGTTGTGTCTACTTTTTCTTCTACCCCCTTTGTGTAAATCCCATGCAAAAAATCTAAACAAGTAAAATCCAACCTAAGAAAACAAGCATCATGGATCTTTGGTTTGAGGAGATCATTAAACAAGACAAAACCCCCTTTGAGCATGTTGAGGATAACATTGTAAAATTGAGTGAACATAACAATGATCATTATGATTTTATTAGAGCTAAACATAGCCATACCCAACTTGATCCATACCAAACCCTAGATGCTATCATTATGAGAAATATTTCTATAAGATTTAATTGGTAAATCGTGAAAAATCTAGATCCTTTAGACCAAGAACATGCTAGTATTAGCTATCCCTACCCTAGACTCAAATATCTATTAGTCATCCTTATGCAAAAATTCACAAATATGACCTTCTTAGATCATGTAGTAAGCACATATCAACATAATGACTTGGAAATCAACAATAAGAACTTTGGCAAGATGGATACTCATGAGGGAGTTATCTCTCCTATTGACACTTTTGGATGTGATACATACTTGGAGAGTAATAATGTAAATTATTGTTGTAAATGATTGCATATATTGGTTGTCACTAAATGTTGATATTTGTTAGTATCATTTTGTGTTGCTGAGTGTGGATTAGATTTTGATATAAGCTTGTATTATTTTATTTTGTGATACTTTGATGGGATCTTATGTTTGAACTATCTAGTTGTAATAGTTTTTGATGTGGTCTAGTTGTCACATCTCATATCATAACTTTTTTCCTTAAGAATCTATCATGAATTAAAAAAAAAAGAGTGAAATGATTAATTTACAAAACCCTCTACTTTAAAATATAATTGTAATAGTTTGTGATGCAGTCTAATTGTTTCATCTTAGATCATAAATTTTTCCATTAATAATCTATCATGAATTTTAAAAAAAGTAAAATGATTAATTTATAAAACCCTCTACTATAAACTGCCTATATTAATGATGAAAATGCTAAATATATTTGTATTAATTAGTTGAATAGCCAAAGGCTTTTATTAATTCTCCATTTCTTTTATATTCATTATTTAAAAGAAAGATTTATCCTCATATAGCGAAAAGTTGAGATGGGTCACATAATAAAAATACAAGTTTGAGGAAAACTGAGATGCAAGATATTATTGAGGTACTTTTGATCTTTTGTTCTGCTAGACATATGTGTTTTTGTCTGTTTTTTTGAACTTCTTTCACGTTGGTTTATTGGACTATTGTAAGCTTGATGTCATGAACAGCTGTGTGATGAAAAGTTTAGTCTGTTAAACTATAATATTTGAAATAATATTGTAAGCTTCATGTCATGAACAGCTGTGTGATGGACAATTTATAAAATGGGATCTTCTTTTTCTATTAAGTAAATAATTACTTCTAAAGTGCCATTCAAACAGCGGTAGAGTGAACTGAATTGTGGTTCTCTTTTTAAAGTGTAGTCCACCAGAAATATATCCTTTTTCCGTTTTATAGCTACGCTGATTTTTGTAGGTATGTGGGTATATCAATCCTTTGAGTTGTTCTTAACGCATTAGTAAATTAAATAATGTTTGAATCGCCTTAGGAGATCAATCAAGATTTATCAAGATTCTCCTACATATGAATTTTATATCATTGGGTGCAAAACGATTTACAATGCATCAATACAATTCAAAAATACTGAAACAGTAGAACAATTTATAGCCACATCTTTTCGAGTGGATGGCCAAGCCACTTAAAGAGCTAAGGGCGGCCTAGAAACAGTTGGTGGATGGTGAAGTTAGTCATTATCATATTATCCGCGATCTTCGCTTATACCCTTTTTGAGATACGGATATCAATGCAAAGCTGCGTCGGAAAAGCAACATCAGATACGATGGGAATCGTTATATAAACTTGTTTACACTTCTCCTCCTCTCATCTCACATCTGATCTCATCATTTCGACTGAGTATATGTCCAGCAGAGCTCTGCTTTGAACAACAACGCAATCATTCTGCAACAAGGAAATTCAATGGAGACAAGGCCAAGATGTTCTGTGCAGCTCAAGTTAGATATTGTTGGAGCAAGAAATATTGCTCTTCAGCCTCGCTGCAAAGGTAGTTTGTTTGTTCGATATTATCTGAACAAGAGCATAGCAGTGAATACGAAGGAGGTCGAGGCTTCCCCAGAGCCCCACTGGGGAGAAACATTTTGCCTGGAATGTGGAGGAAAAAGAATGGGTGAAATGCTGTCTGCATTAATAACGGAATCAAGTTCAGTTGTATTTGAATTGAGGTGGAGAAGAAAAAGAGAAATATTTGGAGGATCGAAGAGCAAAGTTTTGGGAAGGGTTGAAGTTCCGTGGAAGGAGTTATTGTCATCGCCCACTCTTTCCTTAAGCAAGTGGTTTCCAATGCGGAAAGGTGATCTGCCTCTGCCACTGCTTACTCCTGCTTTGCAGATTGCAGTGTCAGCAATAGTTGGTGAGTGCGATGCAACAGAAGCAGATCGACAGAAAATATGGCGTGGAAGTAGCAAATGCAGGGAGGAAAGTAGAAATGTGAGCAGGCGTTTAAGACATATGGAACGGGATGAGTGCGGATGTGGAGGAGAGGTGTGCAGAGCTGATTATGAGGGTCATATTTTCGGTCAAGTTTAAGGGAAATGAGACTGGAAATTGCCAAGTCCAAAGCTATGGCTTTCCTTTTCTTTCAGGTGAACGCAAGGAAACGGTTTCTGCGGCATTTAAATGTGGCCAGCCCAACTATGCGGGGCATAGAAAGGGAAAGCCCACTAAAATGGCATGAGCTGGAATATTCAACAAATGTGGGCGTGTACTTCCCCAAAGCATGGGAAGAGCTCAAATTCTGGCATTCTTGTCAAACTGCCAATTGTTTATGGTGGGCGATACTGGCCAGCGGCTATCAACATTGCGTATCAGCATTGTGGGCGCATTTTTTTGGAAAAATCTTTATTGATTTAAATTTAATAACAAATGAGGATGTTTTGAGCATAACTTGTACATAGTTTGGGTACCTAAGATGTGCATTAATTCGTAATTGTATGTTGCATAGATTAATTTGGCCAAAAGTCTAGGAAAAAGGGCAAAGATGGAACAAAAAAAAATCAAGTGGTTTTTACTTCATCCTTTCTACTAATAAATGAAGTCAATTATAATAGTTGAAGAGTTTTTTTAATAGGAAATATATCTTAAGATTTTTTAAAAGAGAAAAAAAATTGTTGACTTTATCTTGAAAATTATTTAAATTTTTGTGGAGGAATTTTAATTGTTTTACTTCTAGTCATGAGAAAGACAAGGGAGGGACTGCAATTCTTATTGTTGAGAAATAGATACCTTTTATTATTAACATTAGATGCTTCATTTGTAATGGAGTGGTTTGGATAATCATTGAGAGAGATAATTATAAATTTGGTATTTGTTTAATCTAGTTCTCAATAATTATAGAGACAAAACCTATTTGTAGAAATGGTTGGCATCCCCCTTCCTAAGGCTCCTTAGATCCTTAGAGGAGATTTTACCATGATTGAGGAAAGGAAGAAAAAATCTGTGGTAGTGTTATGATTTGGAAAGTTAATGAGTAGTATATCTAGGAAAAAGCTAAAAGAGCTCTTAATGTATGATGGACCATCTTTAGGAGAAATAAAACCTTTAGTAAAGGTATCTAGTTTATTTGGTATAATAGTTAGAGTGATATAGAAAAAAATTATTCTAGGTTAAATAGATTCTATATGTGCAAAATAATTTATGTTTCTTTGATACAATGAAAAATTATAATTATATATTAAGCTGAAGTGAAAATTACTAAGGTTTGCTCTTATATAGTACTCAACCCTAAAAAAATGCAAGATGGACCCAGAACAAATAAGGCACAGGCAGGAGTACCCATGTATAAACAAAGATCTCTCAAAAATGAAAGAAAAGGAGAAAACTAGAGTGGTAAGAAAACTACTCTCCAAAAGAGAGAAAGGTGAATGAAGGACTGAAAAGCCTCCAAATCAAGGTGTGAAGGACTAAGTAGCCTCCAACCAAAAAAATGTCTTGAAAAAGAGGAACATGTAGAACATCACAAAAGCATGAAGAAGCTTTAGACAACTATCGAAATATGACTGATATAGTGCTGAAATGAAGAACCTCCAGAAACAAGAATGCAAAAGTGTCCATATGGTAAATGATCCATCTCACTAAAATGCATGTAACCCGGCTAATGTCTGCTTGATTATCTAAAAAGTAAATAGGAGCAAGAACAGAATACTAATGCAATATAGAGGAAGAAACAATCACACTCACTTTATTCTTGACAACAAAACAATCTATCAAACTGAGGCTTTCATTAAGACAACCAACTTTCAATGCAATTCTATTTTTCAAGGCACTTTTGCTTTTCAAAACCTTGATTCAAGCACTCCAACTGAGATTAATACTCAAAGAACTCATTTATTATACACAAAACCTTTAGACAACAAAAAATTTATGGAATCAAACTCTTTTCTCAACACAAACTCTTAAACAAGTGCATTTACAAAGGTGACTGTCCAAAACAACAATTAGGCCCTTTAGGCCACACCCACAAAGAAATATCAATCTCCCAAGCCAATTTACGTCTTCCTATCATTTCCAAAAAATTTAAATAGGTCTTCACCAACATGTTAGTCCATTCTCCAAACTCCATTCAAGACATTATTTCAAATACCAATTCAAAACCTTCATTTTCTGTCCCAAAGTTTTAGGCCTCCAAAGGACTATTAGAGTTTTTATTTCAAAATATACACTGAAACTTCAAGAAAATCATATATTTAGATACCCATTATCCTTTTTTAAAACATATTACAAAATTGATATGAGGTCTTTTGGAACGCTTGAGTCAAAAATGACTATTTATGTCTGTGTTTAAGCTTAATTTGGTCTGCAACAAATAAGGCTTATTGGTTTATATGCCTCCAAACTTAATTCCTATGAACCAAAACTTGGAACATATTAAATTTAATCTACCTAAGCTTTTTACACCTTCAAAAATTCATTTCCTTAATAAATTTTGCAAACCCGAGGTGTTAATCACATGCAAGACTTTGTTTTCTGACAGTACACAAATTTTTTCATTCTAAAACTTTACTTTCCATACCTTAAACCTTAGCCATTCGATATAAAACATCAAAAATATGAAAGTAGATGCTACTAAGAAAATTTCCACCAAATCTTAGCGAATTTCAATGGATAAATTGAGAGAAACCCAAAATTATATGCTGCAGATTACCCTAAATCAGGGTTTTGGCAATTTCTACAAAAATTACAATATCTCTTTCAAAATTTCACCAATTCGTATGAAACAAAAAAAAATTGGAAGGTGATTGAGACCATTACCACATAAAACCAATTAAGCATCCATTTG
This sequence comes from Sequoia sempervirens, assembly GCA_007258455.2. Classification (NCBI taxonomy): domain Eukaryota; kingdom Viridiplantae; phylum Streptophyta; class Pinopsida; order Cupressales; family Cupressaceae; genus Sequoia; species Sequoia sempervirens. The sequence continues at coordinate 9,286 of VDFB02163169.1, forward strand.
ATCTTGTACAAATCCGTACAAAGGCTGGAAACAATAAAATTCTATAGAAAATGCTTAAAAACAAAGTTCTTCATTCAATCTTTAAAATTCAATCACCCATGAAAGAGATTCAAAATGGTTTAAAAAATCCTTTATAAAGGGATTTCAATTGTATTTTGATCTTCTAACTAATCCTAACTACCTCCCATCGTTCATGACTCTTCATATTCCAAATGTTGCTTGTGTGCAACTTTTACAATTTTATAGTTTATGTTGACAACTTTACATCTTTTACATTTTTTTTGCATTTCTTGGACTAATAAACATCAAATAACCTCATGATGACCTAAAAAATGACTCATTGAACCCAATTACAAAGTGAAGATACCCATTTTGAGCATTATCCAATAATTTACATGATGGAATCAAGATATTTTACCGAATTGGTCTTGCACCAAATGCATGCTTATGACCGCCGAAGCATTGTTAACCATTGGTAAAATCATTTTTCTTCCTTGGCATGATAATGGCTTTAGAGTTTACGAGGTGATGAATTTATTAACAAGATTAAATTGTTGATTTATTCGACAAAACTATTCACCATTTGCATGATGATATTAACTGAATGGCAATTTTTTTTCCTTGATGATTATATTATATAGGTATAGTGATGTATGACTGATTCTTGGCAGAATCATTTTTTTCTTGTTAATTACATATAAGATGATGATATTATGATGATTAATGAGCTTAAATTGTATTTATGTGGTAGAGATTTAAAATAGTTTGATTAATGCCCGTTTCCATACATATTTTTACTTTTTTAGTCAATGATCTTATTATACATTTTCTAGGCCTAGCCCACATGAGGATAGTTTGGAATTGTAAACATTTGATTCTAACCACCTTCTAAGGTTGCACCTAATGTTGTATCCTAATACAATGTCAATATTTCCTTATTTTAGGCATGGCATTCTCTCTTTTATTTACCATTAATTAAATAATTCATATTATTTAGTTAATTAGTGTAATGTTCATCCATTTATTCCAAAATAAATAAATAAATTTATTTTCACCTATTTCTCCATAAATAATAAATGAATTATCACTTATATTCCATCATAACTCCTCCATATTATATTTTTAACCCATGCACAAATAAGTAGACATAATAAATAAAAAGGGCTAATTATCCTCACCCATTTTAGATCCTAATAAGAATCCATCATAACTCTTTGTGACTATTCTTAGTTAATGACTTGATTATCCACTCATCTCAATCAATCTCAACTGTTCATTTAAGATCAAATCCTTGCCATTCACATCCTCAACAAAATATTTAAAAATTCAACCCAATCTTTCATCAAATCAATATGATCCTTAAATATTGAAAAGCACACATTTTCTATGAATCTTGGTTGAATTCTTGACAAGGACCATTTTTAAATCATAAAAATAGACAATTTTTTTCAAAACATAACTTTTGCATACGAAGTTATATTTTTATAGGTCTTGAAAGATGAATCGACACTTCATAAGGTGGTACAGCCATTTTTCTTAATTTTTCCTATTAGATATTTCAATTTGAATTTCACTTAAACATTTTTATCATGACAAGCATAACTTTCATATATGAAATTAAAATTTGGCAATTTATTGTTTGAAATTAGTCACAAAATTATAGTAAATATTTTAGTAACATATATTTTCTCTTTGACATTTTATAATTTTCTAGGGATTATGTTTTTCTACTAATCCTCTTTAAGTGTAATGAAATCATACATCAAATAATTAATTTTCTATAATTAATAACATTTATTGATTGTAAGTTTGCTTATTAAAGACCAAAATTCAAAACCATTTCATCCAATTTCTTTTTAAATGAGAAAAATAACCTTTATTTGATGGGTCTTATTTAGTTTAGATTTTTGTGTGTTTTTGGATAAGGGCATGCATGCTCTCCTCTCATGCTACAGGGTGAACTTGACGATAGAAACATCTTTCCCATTTTGTGTTTCCAAAGGGGCACTTGTGTATGCTCTCCTTTGTATCGTAAGATAAAATTGAGGATACAAAATATCATTCATCTTTTGTGTTGCCCAAGGGCACTTATGTATGCTTTCTCCTTGTGCCTTAGAGTGATGTTGAAGATCAAAACTGTCACTTTTTATTTTTATTTTTATCAGTCCTAGCTTGAATTTCATCACCAAGTGACAACTTGTAGTTTGAACCCTCATATTTTGATAGGGTATACAAATTTGGGAGGGAATTGAAATATTCTCCCATGAGGGATATGTGTCATTTTTTACTAAGCTTGCAAAGAACTTTATAAATTATACAATGAAGGTAGGGAGTGGGTTATCGTCTTGCACCAAATCATTAGACATACCCCTCATTTCACAAAATTGTTCCTCTCATACCTTTGGGTATATTGAAGATACCCTTGACAAGTCACATTAGGCCTAGTTAGAAGATATTGACTATACATACTTGGGATGCGCTAGGAAGTGGTTAACTTTGGGAATTTACTCACCATATGCCCCTAGAATAAAATTGTAGGCCATGTATGCCCTCCTCTCACAGGTCTTAGTGTGATCTTGAGGATCAAAAGTGGGTAGTACCTCCTCATGGACCTAATTTCCATACCTAAGCAATGAATATCAGTGTGTTCATGAGTGCATATACACCCATTCAAATAATCTAGATTGTTGTTGTGTATAATTTATCTTCTATCCCCTTGTGCAAATCCCATGCAAAACTCAAAATCTAAAAACGTGAAATCCAACCTACAAAAAACAAGAATGACGAATCTCTGATTTGACAAGCTCATTAAACAAGGTAAAACCCCCTTTGTGCATGTTGATGATAACATTATAAATTTGAGTTAACATAATGGTGATAACTATTATTTGATTAGCGTTGAACACAACCTTGCTCAACTTGATCCATATTGAATCTTAGATGCAATCATTATGGGAAAATTTTCCTCAAGGTTTAATTGGTAAATCATGAAAAATATAGATCCTTTAGACCAAGAACATGCTAGTACTAGTTATCCGCTAAGATAGAATCAAATAGATCTATTAGTCATCCTTATGCAAAAAATCACAAATATGACCTTCTAGATCATGTAGTAAGAACTTATCATCCTAATGACATGGAAATCAAAAATAAAAGCTTTGAGAAGATGGATATTACTGAGGGATTTATCTCCTATTGATGTTTTTGGATGTGATACATACTTGAAGAGTAATAATGTAAATTGTTATTGGAAATGATTTTATATGTTTGTTGCCACTAAATTTTGATGTTTGTTAGTATAATTTTGTATTGTTGAATGTGGGTTGGGATTTGATGTAAGATTGTCCTATTTTATTTTTTAATACTTTGATGAGATCTTATGTTTGGGAAACGACTATCCAAGCATCATGATGCACTATGTGCATCAATGGTCATAGCTCCCATGTGCACATGTTTGTTAGATTGTAGCTTCTATCACAACTACAAAGTATTTTGGGGCAGTGGAATTTTTTTAGACAGTCACCAATTCTTTTTTATTTACTCTCATTACTATTCACTCTATTGAGGCCCCTTTCCCTTAATATGCAATATAATTAAATATAATTTATAACTTTTAAAATTTATCTCAAAGATTTTTCTTAGTCGTTACCATATGTAATACAATTAAATATAATATAACTTTTAAAAGTTATTTTAAAGATTTTTCTTAGTATTTCTATTATTCTTATATTAATATACTATAATATTTATAATATATTTAATACAAATATAATATAATATAATAAAATTATAATATAATATTATCATATCATATAATAATATAATATAATAATTATATTATATTTGTATTATATTTATAATTATATTATATTGTATTATATTATGTTATATTTATATTTAATTTATAACTATATTGTATTAAATATTATATATAGTATAATTTAATTATAAATATCATATAATATATGATAACATAACATAACATAACATAATTAAAAAATTATAAAGTAGATCCCGCTCCCACTCTACATGCCCTTTGCAAATTCAAAATTTTCATGATCCCGCTTGTTCTACCATGGTACTGCCTGATGGGGGCCCCAACTAGTGTCCCCTTCTAAAAATGATTCATCTGTTGTAGTAGTTGATGGTGGGAAATCCAAACCTGTTGCATGTAACTCTGGGGTGAAAGTCAAAATTGCCCTGTCATCTTCTGGTGTCTCTTCTCAAGATGTTATAAAAGCTCTATTGCCCCCCTAATTGGGGCTCAATTTTTTTCCGTAGAGGAAAATCTGGTCTCCTTCATGGATAAGTTGGTTGATGATGATCCTTTATATAAAAATTACTCCAAGGCTTATAGAGCCTTGAATGCATGTTATGTGGTGGACAACCTCAAGGTTGAAGTACCAAACGAAATCATGGATGAGACTATTGTAGGTCTTCAATTATCCCTTGTAGATAAGTTTTTGTCCTTTAGACCAAATATTGATCAAGTGCAAAAATGTATTGATTCAAATTGGAAACTTAAAGGTGATGTGGCATTAGCACCATGTCCAATGGTTTGTTTCTCTTTAGTTTTGTGAATCATGAAGATTTGATTGACTCCCACTAGAGGCCCATGGGCTTTGGATAAAAATTTCAAGAAGTGTCTTTCCCTTTGCAAGTGGAAGTATGGCTTTGATGGGCCTCTGTAAATCTTGGCTTGATTTCCCCTACTTGGATCCAGCTTTCAAGGCTCCCTCTAGATTTTTAGAACCAAAAATTTTACCAAGGAATTGCTAACTCTTTTGGGAGTCTTTTAGCTACAAATAAAGTTATTGTTAAAAAAATCAAGGCTAGTTTTCACTTGAATATGTGTGAACGTTGTAGTTAACAAAGTCTTGCATTCTTTGATAACCCTGAAATCAAGGTTT
>VDFB02163170.1:0-45818 GCA_007258455.2 Sequoia sempervirens
CCTCACCTCAAATTTCGTCGGTATTCTCCTCCAACTCCTCTATGTGCACTCCACACTTTAGCTCACAACCTCGATTTTGTCGGTATTCTCCTCCAAGTCTTCGTCGTCCATGTGCACTCAGACCTTCAACTTTCCCTTTCAACGTGCAGATTGGAAACAAATAATATTTTCTCCTTTCTTCCTCGAAACAAAAAAGGCTCTATTTCCGCCGGCGTCACTTTCCCTTCCACTTTTCCGGCGCGACAAAAAAGAGACTTGCCGAGAAAGCAAACCTGCTCGCCTTTTTCCCTCGGCGTCACTTTCCCTTCCACTTTTCCGGCGTGACAAAAAGGAGACTTGCCGAGAAAGCAAACCTGCCCGCCTTTTTCCCCCGGCCACAGGCGGGAAGAACCTAGCTGATGGCACCCTTAATTCGCACCTAACCATTGTTGGCCGTTTGCTCCCGCTACAGCTTTTCTCTGTAATCGCTCATCTGGCGGGCCCCGTACTACGACGTCGCGTCATATTATATATGTTTTTCATGCATTTTTTTATGTACATAGGTGCTTTTTATCTAGTAGTTAGCCGGCTCCCTTAATTCCAACTCTTACACAAAATTGTACCACTTAAACACTAAATTATTACATAACAAAAATAAAATGAAGGTAAATGGAAACACCTTTACAAAAATATTCCCTATATAAAGATAATTTTGATTGGATGTATTGTGTTAATTAATTGAAAAATGGATTGCCATACGTATTAGCCAGCTCTAATGTATCTTTAAAGATGCTTCTCATATTTGCAACAATTTTGTATTCCCGCGTCTTTCAAAGAACAGGAAAACTGAACACAGATAAAACGGCCGTACTTAATCTCGCTCTCTACAATCGCACCAAGTCCCAGAGAAAAACGTCTCCTCTGTACCGTGGTATGAGAAGAGCAGCAGAACTATATGTTTAGCGTTTTTTTGCTCTGATTTGTAGTAAGCCTGAGGTAGATGGAGGCGAGCACGCAGCAATGCTGGAGGCAGGAGGTCGATTCGAAGCTGAAGAGGCTTCATTCGCTTCTGTTTGGCGCCGAGCGAGCTCTGGAAAAAGGGGATGGCCAAACTGCCCTGGGGTTGGCTCTGCGCTTGACTGGCTTCTTGGAATCCCAATGCGATAACACCGACCCTACTGACGAAATTTACATCAACCCAATCCGAAAGAATGCCTATGCTAAAATTCGTGCAGCTCGCCAAATTTTGGAAGCTGACTCTGACAGGTTTCATTCTATTCTATTTATTTAATCTCGCTACTTTTTAAATCCTTTTATTGATAAATTGAGGGTGTTATGGCCCCTGAGTCCATGAGACACAAACAGAACTTAGTCCCTGAGCACGCTGCATTAATTTATGGGAGTAAGTGCAACGGTTCCTCCGGGTATTTGAATATTTGAATCCTGAATATATCATTCTACATTTGTAAACTAAAGCAGCAAAAGAATTTAGTTAGTAGATCCTTGTAAAGGGGGCTTCTAAATTTTCTCTGCAGGTGCTTCTCAGGAAATTGAATAACGGTTTGAATGAAAGTGACCTAGCGACAATGGAAAATGACTGAATAAAAACACTGTTTAATAATTTTAGAAGTTAGGAAAAAAATAATACAGTAAACATTTGCCACTTTGCAGATTTTTAAAAATATGGCCGCACCTATTTTTCAGGTGAATTTTTTTGAATTGGTTTGAAGTTTGAACCACTTGAACATGAAAAATAGAAGTCCAATAGCTAATCCTATAGCTGTAATGATATATTTAGGATCTGAGAGTCCAAGAGTATGTGTAAGTCTTTGAAACATGATATTCAAAGTATTGATGACGAATTTAAAACGAAGGTCATGATGCTCATGTGTAAAGCTATGACTAATATTTATGCTTTAATTGTTTATTTTGTAAACTTATCCTGCCGATTTTTATCAAAATTCTTCTTAATTAAACGTGTTATTGGCAGCCGTTATTGTGTTAAATATGGTTTTAAGTTTTCATCCACAGAAGAACATTTACCACAGGTCCATATGGATGCTTACTGACTTTAGGCCCTACATCCCGGATGTCCCAATTCCCATCCTTGGCGTTCCAGGCCACAAAAAGCAGACATCTCCATAGAAATGTAGATGTCTTGCCATTCTTGGGACGACCTGAGGGACCTCTAGGCATTCCTCTATTGTCTCAGACTCTCAAGGATGTTAGTGTTGATAAAATTTGAGTTCACAAAATCATAGAAATTTGTAGCACACATTAGTTGTAAAAAAATAAGAGAAAAGATAAAACAGAATAACATTTAAAAAGACATGGATTTATGTGGTAAAACCTTGACAATATGTCAAGGAAATGTCCACAGGGCAAAGCTACCAATATTCTTATTGCTCAGAGGAAAAACTACAATCTTCATGCAGCTGCAACTACAAATTGATTTGCCTTTCAAGGCTACAAAGATATATATATATAATATTCTCCACATAACAACTACCATCAAAATTAGAAAAAATAGATTTCTCTCTTGAGGAAATTGTAGATTACCGCTTAAGAAAAAAGTAGTATTTTTAAGATAAGATTTTTGCTTTATTATTGTTACAATCCAACAATCTCCACTTTGACAACAATTTATCTAATACCTGCTCATGTCCATCCATCACCTTTTTTGCAAGCCAAGAGAAACCAAACTCCATCTCAACTTCTCTAACAATACTGGTTTTGTAAATATGTTTGCACAATTTTTATTTCTCAAGAACTATTCCACCTCCATCAATAGCTTGTCTTGCAAAATGGTATTTAACTGCAATATGCTTGGTCCTACTATGATGAGTTGGATTTTCAGCCAAATGAATAACACTTTGACTATCACATAATACATTTACCTTGTCCTGCACTTTTCCAAACTCACCCAATAGACTCTTTAACCAAATTGCCTCTTTGCATGAATGCGAAACAGCTATATACTCTGCCTCAGTAGTAGATAAAACAATTGTTCCTTGAAGCTTTGACATCCAACAAATAGGTTCTACTGCAAGAGTAAAGACATAATTTGAAGTAGATCTCCTTTTGTCTAAATTACTTGCAAAATCTGAATCAACATAATCACAAACTGAACCATTGCAACAATTATAGGTGATACAATAATCGCTTGTGCCTCTAAGATAGCAAAGAACCCATTTCATTGCTGCCCGGTGTTCTCTACCTAGATTTGCCATGTTTCTATCGACAACACCAACTGCATGTGAAATATCGAGTCTTGTACATATCATCGCATACATTAAACTTCCTATTGTATTACAATATGGTACACGAGACATATAATCCTTTTCTTCTTTATCCTAGGACATAAGTTTGAAGAAAGCTTAAAATGGGAGGCAAAAGAGATATTTATTGATTTCACATTCTTCATATTGAATCTTATGAGGATCTTCTCCATATATTTTTGTTGTGATAACCAAAGCTTACCATGTTCCCTGTCTTTGTGTATTTCCATGCCCAAAAATTGCTTTTTTGCTCCTAGATCCTTCATATCAAATTACCTAGCCAATTGAGTCTTTAACCTACTGATCTCAACCATGCTTTTGCTTGCTACAAGCATATTGTCAACATATAACACCAAGATAATGAATAAACCAGTTTTCAAACTTTTGATGTGACACAATGGTCATACTCCTTGTAAAATTTGTCTCACCACGAAGGAATCAAACTTCTTGTACCATTGCCTAGGTGATTGCTTTAGGCCATACAATGACTACCTAAGTTTGTAAACAAATCTTCTTTTGCGATCCTAAACAAACCCTTTTGGTTGTTCCATATATATCCCCTCATCCAAATTTCCATGTAAAAATGCTATTTTAACATTTAGTTACTCTATCTCAAGATCAAGTAAAGAAACTAGATACTACCCGAATGGAAACAAGCTTAACAATTGGTGAAAAAATTTCATGGAAATCAATACCTTACTATTGAGAATACCCTTTTGCTACTAGTCTTAATTTGTACCTTTCAACTTTATCATCAACACCCTTTTTCAGTTTGTAGATCCATTTGCAACCAATGACTTTCTTGCCCTTTAGGAGGTTCTACCAGGCCCCATGTTTTATTCTTTTGTACGATATCCATTTCTTCTTTCATTGCCAATTTTCCATTTAGCACTTTCAATATCATCCATCGCTTCCTAATAGCATGTAATGTCCCCTTATTAGAGACATAAAATGCACAAGTTAAGGTCAAGAAATTTATTTACCACCACCTAATTTTGCACATGCACAATTCTAGATTGAACATTTTAAGGATAAGGCAGATGCATTATCAGCTAGTGCATAAACACATCATAAACTAATATGACTTATTACTCTTGATCGGAATAGATCTTTGCCTTAGCTCTTCTTTCCTAACCTCATTGGAGGAGGGACGCCTTACAGTGCAAAGGGCGCGTGACCAATCTCCAAGTGGATTCCCTCAAGTCTTATTACCATCTTGGGACATCAACATGGGATCGACTTACCAGCCTTTCCCTCCACAACCATCCTCTCCCTATTGAGTGTTAGCGAAAGGGAGTTTGAGCCCAAAGTCTATTCTTCAAGGTAATGTCAAGATAGCTCGTTAAGACATAACAATTGCTGCAAGCATCATTATTACATAATCGTATATAATAAATATTATTCTATATAAAGATCTAATATATAATTATCTCTAATTGATTGACAATACTCACCTTTGCATGAACATGCATATCATCTATACTTATATGTATTTATTATATATATATATATAATAGCAAAATACACAATTGTATTAAATAATCATGATGAAGCTTATTAAGAGAGTAACAAATATAAATAACCAAAATATGTGTATATTTATATTCACAGATAATAACCCTAATAAACATACTACAAAAATAATTAATTTTGATCATAATATATATATATATATATACCAATATAATTTCATACCTTAATTATGTTAGAGTTTACCACAAAAATAACAGATATAAATATCAAACATATACCAGCATAAAATGATTATAATGAACTTACTCTATTGCTGCTTATTCCTTGTGATCATATTTTCAGATAATCTTTTATTAGAATGATACTTATTTCCAGGATATATTCCTCTCAACCCATCATTCCTCTCAACCCATCAATCATCTTCTTCTTTTAAATCTGAATATATCCTGGAAATAAGTATCATTCTAATAAAAGATTATCTGAAAATATGATCACAAGGAATAAGCAGCAATAGAGTAAGTTCATTATAATCATTTTATGCTGGTATATGTTTGATATTTATATTTGTTATTTTTGTGGTAGACTCTAGCATAATTAAGGTCTGAAATTATATTGGTATATATATATTATGATCAAAATTAATTATTTTTGTAGTATGTTTATTAGGGTTATTATCTATGAATATAAATATACACATATTACAATTATTCTTCATTATCTCTCTGTAAGCTTCATCATATTATTCAACTCCCCAATTAATGACCCTTATTATATATATATAATAAATACATATGAAAATTATAGATGATATGCATGTTCATCTAGTATTAATCATCGAATAGGAATAATCTATTAGATCTTTAGGAAATAATATTATTATATGTTGCAACAATTATTAATAACGAGAACTATCTGTTTGATACATGAAAGAATGAACTTTGAATATCATCAAGCTAACATCAATAAGAAGTTATGAAACTGTTAATCGATATCTATCTAAAATAACAATAAGGCATCCACAGATGATCTGCTCAAGCGAGGTGGAAAAGAAAACTAGACAAAAGATGTCGATCAAGAGTAATAAGTCATATTAGTTTATGATGTGTTTATGCACTAGCTGATAATGCATCTGCCTTATCCTTAAAATGTTCAATCTAGAATTGTGCATGTGCAAAATTAGGTGGTGGTAAATAAATTTCTTGACCTTAACTTGTGCATTTTATGTCTCTAATAAGGGGACATTACATAACAACTAGGTTATCCATCATTAAAAATCAAAGCAATAGATGAAATATAATCTTCATATCTCTTAGGAGGATTTTTGACCCCTGTAGATCTCCTTAGAGCTGGTTGTGGCATTTCCACATTTTCTTGTATATTTTTTGTATCCTCATCATCTTTTTTAGAAACTTCTTCTTGGTTCCTATTTTTTGTAGATGGCTGAATTTCCAACTAAATTTGCTGATATTGTGGTTTTTGTTCCTATTTCATTTCAACTTCTATGTCTGATTTTATGATAGGAGATTCATCAAATATTACATCTCTGCTAATGATGATTTTCTAGGCAGGGATCCCACAGTTTGTATCCCTTAACTCCATCACCATAACTAACAAAAATATATTTCTTTGATTTGGGGTACATCTTAGAATGCTAATGTTTAGAAATAAATGCATTTGCATCACAATTTTTTTTTTTCAGATTTGAGTAATCACAAGAATGACCTGTCCTTACCTCTTTAGGAATCTTATAGTCTATTGTAACCGATGGTGACTGATTTACTAGATAGTAAGTTGTAGAGACTGCTTTTGTTCACAACTCTTGTTGCAACCTGACATTATTGAGCATGCTCCTTGTTCTCTCTAGAAGAGTCCTATTCATGCATTCAATAAGACCATTTTGTTGAGGAGTGTAAATTGTGGTTTTATGCCTTTCGATCCCAACTTCCTTGCAATAATTTTCAAATTCCAAAGATGTGAACTCACCCCTATTATTTGTTCTTAAGCACTTGATTGACCTTTCAATACTCTTTTCAACCAAAGCTCTAAATTGCTTAAATACACTAAATACATCAGGTTTACTTTTAAGAGTATAGATCCACACCTTTCTAGAGTAATCATCTATAAATGTTACAAAGTATGATGATCCTCCAAAAGAAATTGTAGGGGATGGCCCCCAAACTTTTGAATGAATATATTTTAGAATACCCTTACGTTTGTGACTATTTGTTTTAAACTTTTGTCTACACTGCTTTCCAAAGACACAATGCTTGTAGAAATTCAAATTAAGAGGTTTTAAATTTGGAAGTAATTTATAGTTTATCAATACCTTTAGCCCTTTCTTGTTCATATGGCCTAGTTGTTGATGCCATAAACGAGTAGATTCATTTGCTTTCTTAGATACCAATGCTACTTCATTTATTTCAGTACCCCCTTCCAGCTTGTAAAGGTTCCCAACCTTTGTAGTCTTCATGACCACCAAAATACCCTTGGACACTTTCAATGTTCTACTGTAATGTCCCCTTTTGGGATTGCCCTAAATCTTGCCCTAAATCTTGCCCTAGAATCACAAGTTTAATGTAGTTAGGGTTATAACTTATCAATTAAATGCTTTAAGTAAGATAAATCTTGGTTCTTGCAATCATGCTAGATAATATTGGAAATACAATTCATATGATTGAAACATATATAATAAATGCCTTATCTATTTAAACCATGTAAAATACATAACTATTTCAAACTATATAAACTGCACAATATCCATTTGAATAAATCATTTAAGAAATCAAGAATCAATAGTGCTATTCCCATAGTCCACCATGATGGGCTTGGAGAGGAAGCATGTTAGGGTGCCTAACTTTGCCACATCTAAGCCCAGGAGTGCGGAGTAACCATACTTGACCCCTTGGCCCCAAGGGGCAGGAACTCTTGTCCATCCAACATGAGGTGAACTACTTAGAAGGGGAAGACGCACCTGCATCCCCTAATCATTACCCCTCAATAAGACGCCCTAACTTCACCACGACTAAGCCCAAGAGCACGGAGTATCCATACTCAACCTCTTGGCCCCAAGTGGCAGGAACTCTTGTTGCTCCAACACGAGGTAGACTACTTAGAAGGGGAAGATGCGCATGCTGACCTTATTGAGGTTTCTCCCTAACCCTTTTCACGATCACTTATAGGAGATTCAAATAAATGAATGATTACAGAGATTAACTACTATCATCACAAATAATTGATAGACTATATATTCAATTATAAAATAAAAATATAGACAGACTATGTATATATATATACTCAATCTTCTTATTATCTTGCATACCACAATTGAATAACGCTGCTGTAATCTACTGATATTTCTAATCTGATTGATATATCAGAGTCGCAGATTGCTCGATCTTCTAATAGATGTCCATAGAACTTTTATTCCCCTATTTGATGCCCTTGTCAGTTGAGTGCAGATAATTATGTTTGATCTGTTCCACTTGCCTTGCTGTTCGATCTGTTCTTAATATTCAGAAGATATTGATTAGTGTAAATCAACCGAATAAGAATCTATTATCCATATTCATATTAAGGAACCATAATTACCTATAAGGCTCAATAATTGCTGCAAGCATCATTATTGCATAATCGTGTATACATACATACATACATATATACATATATATAAGTATATTTTATATAAATCTATATATTTCTAAATACTTTCAATCTCCCTTATTGCAAATTAGTTATTATGAAAGTAATGATGCATATATGTATATGCCTATCAAATATATATATATATTAAATGCATATGTATTCAAATGCGTACTCATCTCTGATTATACCATCTGCTGCTGCTTATCGGAATGCAAGCTTATTCTCATTGTCTCCATTTTAATGTTCCTTTTATATCTCTTTCAAATCTGCATATACCTCTTTTAGATCTACATATATCTTTTTTAGATCGGCATATTTTATCTTTTAGATCTGCATATTATATCTCTGCCGGTGTTTCCCAATTATGTGTTCCAGATTTCTTATTTTTCATTCTATTTATATCCTTATGTCTCTATAACGAGAGACATCCTTTGACAAGCAGACATGACTATTTGTTTAAATATTCCTTTATGTTGATCGCACCTTTTCTTCAAACATATCGCACCTTCACATTATCATTTGATTAAGACTTTTTGTCTTATATGGAGCACTGCCCTTTCACCCATATAATCACTGCCTTTGATTAAACATAGTCACTGCTTTGTTATCATAATCGCTGCCTCTTTGTCAACCTATTTAAAATCACTGCCTTTTATGTTTGTTTCCTTCTTAATCAAATCGCTGCTATTATGTAATGCTCTTTATCATATTCGCTGCTGCTTATATATATATTATATGTTTTCTTATTTTAAGATATTTATTTTTATATTAGTTTTATATGTATATCTTATAGTATTATACTATAATAATTATAATTATAATAATATTAAATTGTTAATATTTATATATATTTTTTTAATATTTATATTTATATTGTTATTTATTTTATTTATTAATTTATTTACATTCCAACGTTTTGTTTTTTTAGTATTGCAATTTTGGGGGCATGACATCTACCTTGACATGTAAATTTATAACCTCCAGAATCTAAAACTCTCAAGGAATTTAAATTCTTTTTAAGTTGTGGTACATGTCTTACCTCTGTCAATGTCCTTACAATACCATTGAACACTTTAATCTTAATGCTCCGAATCCCAACAATCTTACAAGTAACATTACTTCTCATAAGAACAACATTGCCATCAATAGTTTGGTAAGAAGAAAACCAACTATGTGGACACATGTCATTCGAAGCACTAGAATCTAATAACCATTCCTTGTGATATTGTGAACTATTACAAACAAATAGTACCTCATCAACCATACATGAACTTGTCTCAATCGGGTTTGCTTCCTTTTTGGAGTCATCTTTGTCTTCTTTCCTCTTTCAACAATCTTTTTTGAGATGCGTTGATTTCTTGGAGTACCAATATTTTCCCTTACCCTTTTTTTCTTTTTGACTTAGATTTGGATGTACCTCTCAAATTCTCCCCTTTTTTTGTGGACCGACCCCTATCCACCATTGCTTTTGGTGTGGAGGTTTCTATATTGGATTTTCTCCGCACCTCCTCAAAGAACAAGGCTCCCACAACATAATCAAAGTCAAGAATGTCCATTGTGCTAAAGCTAGTGGAAGTGACTAAGTGGTTCCAGAATTCAAGCAATGAACATAATAATTAAATAATGTGACTGGCTTGTCTTCATCTTCGATTTGTACACCCATATTAGTTAATTGGCACATAAGAGTATTGAAAACATTTAAATGATTAGCAATTTTGGCACCTTCCTTCATTCGCAAATTGTACACTTGCCTCTTCAAGTAGATTTGGATTGTCAAGGATGTAAAAACTCTCCATTATGCTCTATGAGCCTGTTGCTGTTTCCTCACCAACAATATTGAAAAGAACACCATTTGCCAAACACAACCGAATTGTGCTAAGAGCTCTTGTATCTAGATCTTCCTAGGCCTCATGAATGATATTCACATTTTTTTGACTTGCCTATCAACAGTTTGTGTAATCCTTGTTGCACCAACAAATAACGCATCTTGAGCTTCCACAAGTCAAAGTTATTCTTCCCATTGAACTTCTCCATCTCGAACCTTACATTCGAAACCTTTGCCATTTGATGTTGCAAAACAAACATCAAGTCCTAACATATTCGTTGCAAAAATAAAGGCTTTGATACCACTTGTTGAGAAAACGTGAGTTCACAAAATCATATAAATTTGTAGCACAAATTAATTGCAAAGAAATAGAAGAAAAGATAAAACAGATTAACATAATTTATGTGGTAAAACCTTGACAATATGCCAAGGAAGCATCCACAAGGCAAGGGTGGCAGTATTCTTATTGCTTAGAGAAAAAATTACTATCTTCACACAGCTGCAACTACAAATTGATTTGCTTTTCAAGGCTACAAAGATATATATAATATCTTCCACATAACAACCACAATCAAACTTAGAAAAAACTAGATTTTTCTCTAAAAAAAAGGTAGATTATTTCTTAAGGGAAAAGTATTTTTTTTTAAGATAAAATAAGTTTTTTGTATTATTGTTGTCACAATCCAACAATCGGGGTGTCCTTGCCATTTGAAGAAAAACTATTTAGAGAAACAATAAAAAATACATTTTTAAACCCTAAACCCTAAAGTGGGGCTTATTATGGCCCCAAACCCTAAACCCTTTCCATTTTACATTGCAATTTGCAAAGAGGAAGAGGAAGTGGAAAAACAACAGCACCAAGTACTTGAGGTGTGTGCTCTGAATTTCTATTAATTATTGATCATTTTCTTCCAATTTTCTACCTCAAACTTCATCATTCATGAATCTATTTTACTGTTTTTTTTTTAAAATTTGAAAATCTTAATAAATATTAAATAATGCTTGACTTAAATATTTAAAAAATTGAATATGCTGATTTTTTAATCCATTGTAGCAAGTTTCTTTATATATTTTGTAACTTGCAATGGGATTGCAACTTTTGTACATTCTTTGCTTTTTTATCTAATGCAGTCTAGAATTGGACACTTGTGATGGCTAAACAAATTCTAGCAGCCAACAAACCTCTCGTGAAAAAATCAACCATCAGGTAGACAACTCAGATTTTTTTGTTGTTCTCATTACCAGCAAATGAACACAATGAAACAAATGGCCTGCAGGGTTTATTGTTGACATCTAATAGGCATGCAGGCCTTGAAACTCCAATTATTAGGGCTCACAGGCCTTCAAATGACATTCCAAAACAGGCTCGCAGACCTCAGTCTTAGTACTTTCAATACACCATTCATACTCGGCCGGCCTTCCCCATCATCTTTATTCACAGTTACCACCTTCTTATGCTTTGCTCAGCACCATCACTTCCATCCACTTCAATAAAGTAATCAAAGTCAATTAACTCCTCTAGAATTTGGGCCTGAATCATTAGAAGATAATTGACACCACCATGAGAAGCTCTTGGCTAAAATAAGATGCCTAAAAATGAAAGAAAATTGATGAAGCATGCCTTCATGTCCTGGAATAGATAGGCGGATTTAAAACCCAAAACTTGTCTAGGTGTCAAGTTGTTGGCGTTTAAATTAGCACCTCTGGAGTGCTGATTGTAAACATTCAGCTATTTCAAATGTTTTGCAACACTTCTTCGTTATTTAAAGAGGAGAAGTCCCTCTCTGCTGAAAGCAATGCGTAAGGAAGGGTATGGTAAACTAAGGTCCCTATCTTTTTGTACTTCAGCAGTAGGACACAAGGGTGCACAAACACAATGCGCCACAACTAAGCTTTTCTCTAGTTTCTGCAGATCTTAACTACGACTATTCTAGCTTTTAATCTATCCAATACCTTCAAGGTAAATAGAGCATGAGGGTAAAGGAGCGGGAATGAAGGGTTGGATCACCTGAATTCGCCGTCTCCTGAGAATATGACCGAGGCTTTGAACTCTCGGGTATACACCGGGATAAGGTTGGTACAAGCAAACACTCTTTACGGTAAACTAGATCTGAGACCTGCCAAGGAGGAGGAACCCCTATCCGAGGTATGGGCTAGGAAATGGTTTACAAGAAACAACAGATAAACGATGTCTTGGCCAACAAGCTTGCTAAGGAGGAGGAACCCCTATCCGAAGTATAGATTGAAGGGCAATGCATTAAACAACAACAAACGATAACTGTCAATGACAAATATCCAAGGAGGAGGAACCCCTATCCGAGGAGGGAAATGAAACAACAAGCTATTTGAAACAAGATGTGGAAACAACTCAAATAGGTAGATCAAAATGCAAGCGCCTTCTGATATTCTTCTTCAAACTTTATCAACGAATTACAAAGGTTGGGATAGCAAAGGCACGAAATCATGCACAATTACAATCGACCAACGAACTCTCATCCAAAAGTGAACAAATATCCGCTTTCAAAGCTGTTGGCAACAATGGCGCAACAATTTTGCATAGCAAGTAAAAGTTAAACAAACAATGAGCCCAAGGCTCTTATTTATAGAACTCAAAGGAGTGGGCAACCCCAAAATCTCCTTGAGTTAACAATGAGTTTTTGCCAATCAATTAGCAAGATTTATTCCTAAAAAGGGGGAACAAGCAGTTAACTGGAAGACTACTTCAGTTAACTGAAAGTAAACAAAGAGTCAATTGGAAACTACTTCAGTTGACTGAAAGTAAACTAAAGGTGAACTTTTAATGAAAGTATCCCTCCAAAATAGACATCCACATTTAATGGAGATCTAAGATCCACAAATCATGGAAGCCGATTAGACATCCTTAATCAATGGGATCTGACAATGCATGATTTAAAGGATATGGAGTTAACTTGGAAAGGGGCATCAAGTTAACTCCAATTACATTTAATGTCATCTTGAGTTGACTTGGAAAGAAGCATCAAGTCAAACTCAAGTATCATAAATGCCACTTGGAGGGTGTAGGACGTCCTTCTTTGGTGCCTTTATAGCTCACCATTAATCAACAATGTCTCTATCCATTCGTTGACTTCATCAACCTCTGGGGAGTTAATGCTCTGTAGAATGATGACGTGGCGTCGCAGCATTACCTCACCCGTTGTGAGTTGATTCCCGAAGTCTATGCATTGAGATGCTGCCTCTTTGAACTTGGTTGATAAAGTTGCTACCTTAGCTAGCTTGCAACCATTTGGATCACCAAGAAAGGTACTGTGGATGACGTCTCTGAACTAATTTTGTACGGTGACCATCTCGACGTATTCTCCTCCCTCACGCTGATATTCCATGCGAGGGAAGGATATTACCAACATTCTTGCGAAGTTGATAATAGTGGCAACCACCCGTCTGTAATCAATCAACTCTACTGAATGGGCGTCATAGGCTTTCACCTTGTACGCTAACTGTTCCTTCCAAGCAAAGAGATGTTGCTTGTTTTCCTTTGGAGTAGACTGATTGATACGCCAATTGCAAGTCTGCAATTGTGCTCTCGTCTTCTAGCCTCTTCTCTGCAATTCTTTGTTCTGACTGCTGGATCTCTGCACGAAGTCCATGTGCTCTATCTCGTAACTGGTATAGATTTGCCAGTATACATCTACCCTTGAGAACAAACTCTTCCACTTGATCTCTCAAGTGTTTGCCGTATGTTATCAATTGTTGATGATTTTGTTCTACGGGGAGATCTAACAATCCTGCTGGTAAGGCTAAGACGTTTGTGGTGCCATGCATCAAGCTGATTATGTATGACCTCAGTTGCTGATTTTCAGCCTTTAAGGCTGCTTTTTCTTTTTCATCCTTAGCAATTCTTTCTTGTGCGCTCACCGAAGCTATTCTGAGAAGGTCTGCCTCCACTTGTCGTGTAGTTTTCCCAAGGTTAAGTTGAGACAATGTGTAGTCTTCCACTTGAACCTCGTGTATGCTTTTCTCTACTGGTGGGGGAGCAATCTCTATGATAATTTCACACTTTGCATTCCTCTCTATGTGAACTTGCCTCTTCAACTTCTTCACCGGTATGTCTTGTGGGACGTGGTCGAATTCGGTGAAGTCAAGTTCATAGGAGGGTTTTTCCCTCTTTCTCCCTAGGAAGCCTTCAAGCCAAATGGAATCTTGGTGATCTTCACTAGGAGGAATATGAGGCCCTTGAATGCCCGATGTGTGAGACTGTGCTGGAGCAATGTCTCTCGGTGGCGAATCGAAGTCTATGAGGACTTGCGACTGCTGTGATGGTGTTGATATTGGCAGCTCTGTTTCCATAACAGGCACTGTTTCCGCTGCTGCTTCTGCTTCTGTTGATTTTGCTACTGGCTCTTTAGCATCTACTGCTGCTGGTTCTGCTACTGGCTCTTCAGCGACTATTGCTGCTGGCTCCTCAGCAACAACTTCTTCTGGTTTAGGAGTAGTAGTCTCTATTCCTTGCTCTGGGGCAGCAACGCTCATGATTATCTCAGGACTATGTGTGGCTTTCTCCACAGGTGTCCTCTGTGTTTTGGGCTTTGTAGGCTTCGACATCCTCATCCCTTGGGGAGGATTGCACCGTTGCTTCTGCCTAGTTTTCGTTTTTGAAGTGGAGGGTGGTGGAGACTAAACCTGTGGCGGCTCTGTTCTGTGAGGTATCACCTTCCTTGATTTCTTGCTGTTGAGATAGAGTTGGCTATTTCTAACCACTCTACTCGTTCTTTCCTCTATAGACGTGTTTTCCTTGGCACACCAATCCACTCTTGGGAGTGGTTGGGAGTCAACTGAATCTGCGAAGAATGAGGGGAGAATGACTTCCCCTTCATCGTCGGATAGGCCCTCGATGTCTGCTGACATAAAATCAGCAATTTGCGGGAGTCTGAACCTGCTGTAGTTCCTTCTTCGCACTTCATACTCGTCTTGACAATTTACCCAATAATCTTCCATAGAAGACTTATGTGACGAGTGTTGCTCGAGATGTGCTGCATAGAGCCCTCTGGGATCATAGGACCTTCTCTCAATGAGGTACTTGAGATTAAGCCTCACCGTTTCCTGATTCATCATCTTAGCATCTGCTGCGAATCTGCATCTATAGAGTCCCCTTCCAACGGGAAAGTTAACAGCTGTCTTCTTCTTCAAGTGCAAGTAAACGTGAACTTCAGACAACTGTCTCAGGAATTCCATGAAGACTACCCTATCTGAGGGGTATCTTGGTAGCATGGCGGGGTGACCAATGTAGCCATACACGTGTATGTAGGAGAACGTAGGGAATTGGATGAACCAATCCGCCCAATCCGCCATTGCCTTTCTGGCTGCTTGTGAAATACGCACATGCATCTCATGGTCTAGCTCACGTACAGTGTGCATAATGAAGTGATCACTCGTTCTTTTGAAGTGTTGCTCCGCTTGAGTAGACTCAAGACGTGTGAAATGTTCGTGAACCTTTTGCACACCTAAGGTTCCCACATTGTTCAATATCCTGAAATCACCTTGGAAGGCAATTAGGTATACTAGGTAAGAGCACATGTGGAACCTATGAGCTTCCAGATACCCAGTGATTTGTCGGTGGAGTGTGTCACTAATCAGAGTGGCCCAGTCATAATATTCCCTTCTGCCAATGATTTTCGCAATGACATAATACATCCATGACTGGAATTGATGGCCATCCTCTTCTCCAGTGATTCTATTGAGTAGAGTGATTAACACTGCGTACTCATCTTTACATCCACCAACTTAGGCAAGCTTGCCTTTGTCACTTTTAGCCAATTTTTCAGCTATTATCCTTTGACATTTGTCTTTGGCCATCTCGAATGCCTTCTCGCATTCTGTCACTGATATGACTTTGCTGTTAGGACATGATGGAATATCAAAACACCTTTCGATATCCTGAGGCTTTAGACTGCAAACAATTCTCCCATCTGCTGCTCTGATTTCTCTAGTGGTAGGATTGTAATGCTTGACACAAGCGATTACAAGCTCCACGCTTTGTAACGTGATGGGAATGGATGCGGCCTGTAGCAACCTAGATTCTTCAATATTCTGCAATGTGATCTGATTCATGCCCTCCAGCTGCTCCAGATCAACTACTGGATTTACCTGATGTAAATTTGTGTCAACTGTTTTCAAGTAATCATGGAATAGGGCCGTCTTGGTCCCGTATTGTACCTGAGAGTACTGCATCTTGAAAAACTTAAAGATTGATTGTAAGCTTGACCTTGTTCTGATAATTTCCAGAAACCCCTGAAAATAGCGCCCTGCCGAGGAGTACTTTTCCGGAAAAAGTCTGGCACATGGGTTTTGTTCGTGCTTCAATGCTGAACAAGCCCAGTTCCTCAGAATTTTGATTCTGAAACTTTTTTGGAAAAATCCCCAAAAATAGGGGCAGCAAGTTTGTTGATTCTGAAAGATCTGACGAGATGGGTTTCTCTGGAAAATTATGTTGAATCTACCCAGTTGATCTGATCTGATGTAGCCTGTTGCCCTTTTGTAATATGCCAGAAAACCTAAGACAAGAAGAGAGGAAGTAGACAGAAGATGGATTGGAAGTTTTTATCTGACTCCCTGAGAAAATTTGTCTCTGAATCCAATCCTCAAATTAGCAATCTTCTCCTGCTTCGAATCTGCAAGAAATATTGAAGAACGGATGAAAACCTTGTCCAGATCTGTAAATGGCGTCCTTGAGAGCTTATGCTGTTCTTGATCCTTAACCTGCAATGAAATAATGAAGTAGGACGCCTATACTTAGATTATATAGACTCAAGCCTTAGATCCACAAGTTTGGGGACCTAACTCATGATCAAAAGTGATTTTGGCTTGATCTAAAGTTCAAAAAGGTGATTTCCACTGATCGTGGAGTGTTTTAGCCAAGTTTAACTCAAAATATCTTGACTTTAGTCAACAACTTGACCTTTGACTTCTTTTAAGCGTCCCTTTTGAGTTTTGCAAGTTTTATTATTTTCTCTCTTGGGCGAAGCCTCGGTTGATCACGAATGCGGCGATCATCGATCACGAGATGTTGGCGACACATTCTGCTAGCATTTGGATCTATCTTGAAGAAGTGCTTGACATGATGGAAAATTTGAGTTGAGCTTCAAAGAAGAGCCTTTCAAAGTGCTTTTAGCGTGCCTTGGTAAATTTTCAATCCTCATTCTTCAGCTTTTGAAATGACCTCTCGTGCTTTGATCTAGATTTCTCGTTGATCGGAGAATCAAATGTTCTTGTTTGATATCTTGTCAGGTATCCAACTTTGTTTCGCCAAAGATGACTGGATTTGGAAAATCCAGAAGTCATTTTGGGGTTCCTTTATTCAAGGGTGCCCCTCATTGAAAAGGGCGCTTTTGTCCTTTAGCATGGTTATCTTCATCTAAAAATTTGCCTAGATTGATCTTGATTTTTTGTTGACTGCCTCATCAGATGCCTATGCTTGTAGTTGCATTGCTGAGATCTACCTAGGCTGAGAAGATTGTCCTAGGAGGCCTTTGGTCTTTGTCAGCATCCAGAGGTCCAGAAATAAGGGCGCCTTTCTTTTGAAAAGGCTCTTTTTTCTTTGATCTTCACCTTTGACAGTCATTTCCTGATATTTCTTCAACTGCCTCTTTTCGCTTCGTCAGCAACTGCTTATGATCAACTCATCAGATGATTTAGTTGTTTGTTTCATTGTCGAGCCCGACTAAACCGCGCCCGAAGATGTTGCCTTAAGATGATCCAACAGTACATTTGACCTTTACCAAAGATCATGAAGCCCACAGCGAAAAGCTCTTTTCGGCATGTGAACATTTCTCATATGCGTTTCGAGTTAGTCAAAATTTGACCTTTTGGGTTTGGGAATCTCCTTCATCAAAAGCAGCCATCGTTTTAGACAGCACTTTCGCCATGGTTGCGTCGTTGAAGCTTTTGAAGCTTAGCTTTCAGCACCTGGTACTGACCAATCTGCCATTAATGGCTATGGAGCTCCTAACTTTGTTCTTGAAAAATAGAAATAGACCCACCAGAGTAAAACATGCCTTTTGATGATTCTGACTTGACTGATGTGATCGTTAAGCCTTTTAATCCTATCAAAATCATTTTCAATCATTTTTGGGAAGGTCCTATTTTTAGGGGTTTCCCTGAAAATAGGGGCATAAAACCCTAATTTTCAAATTTTCAGAATTTTGCACGTGTTCCTTGATAGAAACCCACAAAGACCCTATGTTTGGTTTGACCTAAGATAGAATTTTAGCGGCATTTTAACAAGATTTAGCTCAAATTACACAGAATGCCAAAAATTTATTTGAATTTTAACTTACAAAGTAAAGGCAAAGAAGATAAGTGCCATGATCCATAACTTCAAATAAGGCAACTTAATTGCTTTCGATCTTAGTAGGAGAATAGGTAATGAATAATAAGCCAATAAAACTATTGTTGGCAAAAGTAACCTAGCGGTAAAATTTGGCAAGGTGGAAGGAAACAAAAGATAAAATTGGACGCAGGGAAGTCTGTTGAATCTAGCCTGGAATAGCCATATCAAGAAAAGACAAATAAAGGGGTGATTATCATATAAGTGTGCAACCATGAGTTGCAAAACCAATAGACAAAGAGAGACAAAATAAAAAGATTTCTTTGGTTACATGCCAAGATTGTTGATCCACCAAGATACTCTGCATCAAACACTCTAAGCAAAGAAATGTTCATGAGTACATAACTTGTTAACATTTGAAGATTCTAGGATGAATATTAGGATAGATATTTTGTGTTTTGCCAACTCATTTGTGATCCTAGTTGCCTCTTCAATTGTTTTATTTTTCCATATAATTGAGTACTCTTTGTATTCCCTTCTTGTCCTTTTGATTGTTTGAACATCAATGGCAACTTCCACTTCATCTTTCCTTTTCTTAGACAGTTGCTGTACCCATTCCTCCTTCTGCTCATCAGAATCTGTATTTGTTCTTCACAATTTTGTTTGTGGTAATAATGGTATAAGTTAGAAATATTGAAAATTGGTGAAATGTCATGCCTCCAAGAAGTTCTATCTCATAAGAATTTGCTGCAAATTTCCTTAAAATCTTAGAGGGCCCAATCTTTTTCCACATTCGTTTGTTGTAGCTTCATTGAGGAAATCTTTCTCTTCTCAAATGTGCTAACACTAGATCCCCTACTTGAAATTCTTGCTCTCTTTCTATTTATTAGCATGCTCTTTCTATTTTAATGAATTTTTCTCCAAGTTTTCCTTCACTTCTTGGTGCAACTTTGTAATGTCCCCATTTTTATGTTCTCCAATAGTGCAGTTGTCGTTGACCTTTTGGGTTTGTGTCAGTATGTTCTGAGGAGTTTTTTGGGTTTTTCTCTATTGGTGATGGCTATTTTTAGCAACTTACTATTTTTAGTAAGTTCAGGTTGAGCTTCGTTTGGGCCAGATTGGTTATTTGACTCACTTACTCTTTTTTTGATCGCCGCGGTGGAATTATATATATTGAAATAG
Source organism: Sequoia sempervirens (assembly GCA_007258455.2). NCBI lineage: Eukaryota > Viridiplantae > Streptophyta > Pinopsida > Cupressales > Cupressaceae > Sequoia > Sequoia sempervirens. The sequence goes on from VDFB02163170.1 coordinate 19,682, forward strand.
AAAAATATACAAAAGCGTCGGCAGCATCGCGGAAAGTCCATCCATGACACACAGCCGAACAAAACATCAACCCATCCGGGACAGAATTTCATGGTTTCAACAATCCCATAACAAGCACCAAAAGACCAACCACGAAAACCATTGGAATAAAGAGGGGTCACAGGCCGACCCACAACCAACGTAAGATGAAAATTGCAAAAACTTGTGCAAAAGACCACCAAAAAGATAGTAAATAGCAACGAAACTAAAACCTTCAGACACAGAGGCCAACCCTCACATAAAACCGTTGACTTCCGCAAAACTTACAAAGTCATCCAACCATTCCTTCCCCACCACTAGCACCATCTTCAATTTTCACTTCAAGAAATCCACGGCCACATCCACAAGCTTTCTGTGCCTCGACAAAGCAGGCCCTTTGAGGTCTAAGAGAAAAGGATAAACTTTAACAGCTTCCTCCGTATCCCATAAGAGAGACAAGTCAGCTGGGCGCGGAATGCCTTTGCCTAAGAAGGTTTCCTTCAAAGTTTCTTCAAGTCCACCAAGCAAGTCGATGTGGAACAAGCGCACCATCATCTCCATTGCCACCTTCTTCGGGGTCTCCAAGTCCAGTAGCACTGCAAGAAAACGTGAGGAGACATGGGCATTATCTCTGGCATACTCCCTTCTTTGCAGGTGTTCTTTACCAAGAATCATTTTGACCGCAACCAGCGACACCGGATCATCCTCGGATAGAATACGCTTTAATCTCTGGTCCGTGACTTCCCTAAAGGAAATCTACCTCTTCGTAGCCACTAGAGAGACCGGTGTGTCCACTCCAAAGCATTCCAATCCTTCTACCGAAATATGAATGGTGAATTTTGATTTTGTTGACCTCTCCATGTTGACAGCCGCACCCTGCAAAAAAACAAAAACAATGCCAAAATGCGAAGACAAAGCAACAAAAATGATTTCAATAGATCCATAAATAGACTCGTGAGAGGATCCGACAGGCCTCCGCACATGAGACGGAATAATGGTAGGTCGATCATCGCATCCTAGCCATGAAGATTTGCTACGGACCCAGTCCTTCCACCTACAAAACATAATCACTTCGAGTGAAGTGAGACGCCACCCGACCTTTCAACTGTCTTTTCGATGATTGCCATACCTGACATGTCGCATAGTAGACACCTTGAATGCAAAGCCAAACATACTCCCTGTCGAACACCAAGGCTCTGCAAATATCAAGAGCTGAGCTCATTAAAAAAGCCAACTTCTCCCCACGACAAATAAGAAGGCCAAGAAGTGACATGGCGATGCAACCTCTGCAAACACCAAAACCATCCCAAAGCCACGTCACACCCGAGGGAATTGGTGAAGAGCCTACCCATCATGCAGTTGACTCACTTCTTTTTAGTAAGTGCTATATTTAGTAATTGTTCTTGGCTCCATTCATCCAACAACTTCGGTGCAAAAGTTTTCTATTTTTGGCGGTGGTGAGAGTTCTCACTTCAGTGGTCATGATTAATATTTGTTTGTTGCAACCCAAGTTTATAATGTTTGCTATTTTAGCTTAAGTGGGGAGGTTGTGTGGTCATAAGAGCTCACTTGGCCTAGTCAAATATGTTGTTTTTAAAAAGGGGCCAATGTTATTTCGTGTGATGCCTAGAAAGGAGGATTATATTTCAATTTTTAAGGCTACTGTTATGCCTCATAAGGTGGGACGCCTAGTTGGGACTTAAATGTTAATTTAAAAAAAAATGAAAAGTGAAAATTTGGAGGCAAAAAGTTGGACGCCCCTCTTGGGGTAGTTTCATGTCATTTCATATATTGAAATGAGAGGGAAAAATATTCAAATTAAAATTCAGGTTGCTCTTCCCTCACTTTATAAGTATGAGTTGAGCTTTCATTTCAGCATGCATGCTTTTGACAATGTAAGGAGACTCTGCTGGATTGTTTCCAGAATTCATACATTGCTGGTTGAGGATGAAAACCCTCTCCTTCAGTCACTGGTTTCGGTGGTGAAAGACCCACCTTAGCTGGTTGGTGCTTGGATTGAAGATTTTCAGTGTTTTGACTTGATGGTTGAGCATTTTGGATAGTGAAACATGACGATATTTTCAGTATTTTGATGTTTGGTCTTGGCGCGGGGATTATTACATTTGGTGGGGGTTTGTAGTTGATTCCACCTATTTTTTGAGGTCTGAGACAAACTTCTGAGGTCTGAAAATTGCATTTTTTGAGTAGCTGGAAGGTGCCAAACAGGTCATATCTCTATGGTGTGTGAGAGACTTCTTCTGGGTATTGCATATTTGGAAACTGCATGGCTGGGTGCCCCAAAATGACTATTCACTTGCATTATTTGATGAAAATCTGAATTTTAGAGCTAAATCGCCCTCTTAGGGAGCAATGCCATTACCTTGGGATTGGGTTTTCCAAATCGAGTTGAAATCGGAAGTTGCAGGTCTGTATGTTGCCTTTTCTGGGCATCATTGCATGGTTACATAGCGGTTTAATGACTGAGAACAGTTTGGAATGGGTGGCTCTTACAAAGGCTTGGTTTGTGAGGAGTTTGGAATGTATTGACACCCTTTGAATGATTGAAATAAAGCTTTTTATGGACTGTGAACAGGTCTGAGTTTATCTCTAAATCTGAGTATTTATTTGTGAGCTATCTCTCTTGTTTTGTGGTTGAAAATATCAAGTGTTTGATTGTTATGCAAGCTGTTATAATTGATATGTTTATTAACAATGAAAACAATATAAATGTTGAATGAAACCTGGAAACCAAAACCCCTTCTGCATTTTGTTTAATTTTGAACAGATATACAACACAAATTTTTTTAGGGGTGACCATTATAGTGGTACCAAAGCACAAAACATTCCTGCCAACCAGTGGGTAATGAATTTCTATGAGCATTAGTGATAGAGAAAGAAGATATCTTGAAAGGTTAAAAGAATGTGAGGAGGATTTGTGGGAGCATTGGCCTTCAAAGAGGGAAGAACAACACTCCAAAACTCACACAGTAGGATTAGTAAGTTCAGAAAATATGGGTGATAGGGGTGAAAGGGCAGATAGAGAAAATGTTGAACCAAATCTTATGATGCTTCTCTTGGATGCTGTGGTTAGGCGACACCAGGAAATTAATCAGCGACTTGCACAATTGGTTGAGGGGTTGAATTGTTTGGGAGTCAACAATGGAGGCAACAAAGACAATAGTGGATAGGGAAATGATTTGGTTCAGCATGGAGCAACAAATCAACACCATAGGGCAGCCATGGCTAGACCTCTCATGCTTGTTTTCCCACCTAGAGTGGAACCACAACCCAATTAGGAGCTCACACTGATTGAAATGCAGGATCAGTTTAGACAGGATTGGATTGATGTAGGCCCAAGATTTCAGCACGATATATCTCTACGTGACTATATGGATCTCAGGATGAGGCACATGCCCAACAGGGGCAATAGAGAGCACCACAATGTCTTGTGAAGGAAAGTTGGAAAACTGCAATAAAGTGCTTGCAGCCAATCATGTCTATTATAGGGTTTCATATCTTATACCTTATTGTCAAGGTTGATTGTGAAAATACTTAATTTGTTTTTCATATGGAGACCAAATTGAAACTACCCTAGTGTACAATCTTGCTAGTGGAATTGATACTAGCTCCTTTAGGAGAACTTTCCCAAATGCATGTAACTTCTCCATTATGTCTTTTGATTTGGTGATGTACTCCACAAACAAGTGACTTCTCTCCACAGTCAAAAAAATATATTAGATTCTTGAGTTGTAAAATGCTAGAGGCCTTGATGGTTGCCCATCTAACTCAGCCTATTCAATGTGTTGAAAACTTCAAATGCGTAGTTTGTATTATGAATATAGAATAGCATTGTCTGTCAGCAATAATTCTATAGCATGAGCACTTCATTATTTTTCTACTCAGTCTGCAATTTGAGCAACATTGTTGAATTTGGCCTTACTTTCATCCATAGTTGAAAAGCTTGCCAATTGCAAAAACTTGGCAAGCCCGGAAAATACAGTACAGAAAAAACTCGGTAGAAACTCGGCAAAAAACTTGACAACTTAAAAAATTGCTTAAACTTCATTAAAAACGCATTTTTTTTTGCAAAATTCAATGATAAGATGCATCCAATGACTCAATAAAATGAGTACATAGAAGAAACAAGTTGAGTCTAGTTATATTTGATTGATTTGAAAGAAAATTAGATACAAAATTGCATCCTCATGTGGAATGCTCAATACGCTGATATTGATAGTCTGAAACAAAATGAAACTAGCAAATTGTTTTTGTAAAACTGAAAGTAAATACAACATTAATATATTTTAGCTTTTACAAATTCACATCTTCCTCTTCCCATGTCTAGTACTTCTCACTATGGGAGAGGGTGTAGTCGTAGGCCTCTGTTGTGGCTCCTCAACCTCCATCCTGAATGTAGATCCTACTATTGGTGGCTCTGGCATTGGCAATGACTCCTCCTCAGGATCATCCTCAATGTTATCCAATGAGAATGCAAATCCACCCCCCTCCTCCATTGTCTGTTGCTCTAAGTCATAGATCTCATCCTCGGAAAACAATGGAGGCTGCTCATCTCACCTTGTCCAATCACTGTATGGATCTATTGTTGGCAAATGGTTAGCGCTCCCCTCGGGATTCGTGACATGGACTAACTGCCTCTTGTGGATCCGTTAACTTTGGCAGTTGTATCGGGCATTAAAAGGCTGATCTTTTGGTGCAATGGCAACCGTGGGGCCAACAATTGGTATCAGAGCCAAAGGTGCTGGGTTCGAATCCCCTCGGGTAACGCTGAGGGGGAGTTTGTTGGCAGATGGTTAGCGCTCCCCTCGGGATTCGTGACATGGACTAACCGCCTTCGGTGGATCCGTTAACTCTGGTAGTTGTATTGGGCATTAAAAGGTCGATCTTTTGGTGCAACGGCAACCATGGGGCCAACATCTATCTCATCCAAATCAATTAGATTATCTGATATTTCCTTAACCTTTTTTGTGTGCAGCTGAAGATTATATTGCACATATACAAGGTCATTTAGGCGTTTTTGAGCTAGTTTGTTCCTCTTCTTTGTGTGGATGGCCTCAAACAAGCTCCAATTGCGCTCACAATTGGATGAGCTACAAGGCTGCGATAAGATACGGAGGGAAAATTGTTGGAGATGTGGGGTATTTCCACCCCAATTTGACCACCAAACATCTACAAAAAACAAATTAAGAGTTAGAAACTTAGAAAGGAAAATCAAAACTCAACAGTTGAAAACATATTTTTATCAAATTATCAATATTTGTAATTTGTAACTTGTAAATTTCAAATTTTATTCCTGGTGACTGATTGTGTATTGCTTTCTTTGCTAGCTCTGAAGAGAAGAGTGCACCCCTTTTTTCTCTATAACTTTGCAATTCATTAACAATGAGGTCTGCCACCTCAAGATCGGGTGACATCCTCTGAATGCAATTAGTGAGGCCCTCCATAACCTCTCCAGTAGGATCTGAGTAGGTGCTTGAATGGAAGAAATGAGGTTTTAAGAAGTACCCTGTTGCATGGATGGGTTGGTGGAGTTGATGGTTCCACCACCTATCAATAATCTCCCAGATGGGATCAAATTTGACGTTGTCCCCCTTATAATAATTTTTTATAGCCTCCTTGGCCCTATCCATGGCCTCATAAAGATATTCCATTGGGATTTTATCCCCATCCACCAAGCGGAGCACTCTAACCAAGGGCTTTGACACCTACAAATTACAATATAAAAATGCAAAAAGATTAGAGTTTCAAATTTACAATGAAAGACATTAAAAAACTTATTCAATTTGAATTCAAATTCAAAGTTTTGAAATTGAAGTTACCTTCACAATCTCTACTGCCCTTTGTGCAAATTGGGTATCAAGCACAATTTTTGACACCTTATCTCCTTCCGGCTTCTTCGAATAGGTTGAGTCCATCCATGGTTGACTCACAAACATTTGTTTTAAAGAAGTCAACGAACTAAGAATGCTTTGCAACGTTAAGAAAATCGTTGCAAACCTTGTGACACCTGGCCTCACCAATTCTTTCCCATGGGTGTGCTCCCTCATCAAGCGAAGAACCCAAGGGTGATTGTAGATATATTTAGTGATCCTCCTCGCGTCCTCTACAATTGGTGTGACCCAATCTAGTTTTCCTATGTCCTCCAAAAGAAGGTCAAGGACATGGGCTGCACATGGTGTCCAAAAAATTGAGGGGTGTCTATCTTGGAGGAGTCTTCCTGCTGCACATATGCTGCTGCATTATCAGTTATGATTTGCACAACATTTGCAATCCCCACCTCCATGCAAACTTCCTCCAACATCTTAGCCAAATTTTCTGCACTTTTTACAATGTGGGAGGCATCAATTGATTTTAAGAACACCACCTCTTCTTTGCATGCAACCAAGAAATTAATGATGGTATGGTTTTTTCCATCCGTCCACCCATCAGAAAGAATAGAGCAGCCATATTTTTGCCATTTTTCTTTTTGCTCCTCTACTGCTGCCCTTGCCCTTTCAGTTGCATTAGCAAGCAACCTACAAGTACAAAGTGAAATTAAGTACACAATTTTAATTTGTAAACAAAAAAAATAGCTTAAATTCATCATAAATTAAACTTAAAAAACATAAATTAAAGAACATAAACTAACCTCCCACTCAAGTCCGTGCGAGAAGGCGCCTTGTAGCCTTTTCCTGCAACTGTCAATGTGGTGACCAAATTCTGCTAGTAAGGAGAACTCGCCACATTGAAAGGGATATTGTTAAAATACCAAAAATCTGCACAAGCAATGTCTGCTTGCTCATGCACCTCCCTATTCCATCCAGTCGCCTCTAAGGAAGGTTGTGCACCAGGTGTGTTTCTAGGCACAAAATAACTATCCAACCGTGTAGGTCCTGCAGTTGCCCCTACCCCTGGTGCTCTACTAGAGGAAGATGAAGGGATGGAGGTCGAGGCGTTAACAGATTGCCTTGAACTTTGCACACGTGGGCCATGAAGAAAACCCACTATCTCCTGAGTAACATCATAATCATCATCCGACTCAATTGGAGCACCTTGAGAAGAGGCAATGGCTGCTTGCATTGCTGCTCTTGCCTTCTCTCTTTGCACTTTTTTTTCTTCTGCAGCTGAAAGTATGGCATTCATATGTCTTTTTATTTCTTTTGTGGTTTGAGGACATTCCTTAGCATCATGTTGAGGGATGCCTGCAAGGTGGTACTTGAGGCGATTGATGCCTCCACGATATACTTTTTTACATGGAATGCAATATACTGTGCCAGGTATGGGTCCTAGATAAGCATACTTCCAGGCAGGATCTCTAGCTCCTGGAGGACATTTTCCTACAAATCCTGCAGGCACGGATGGGACAGAGCCTGAGGCAAAAGCGGGTTCAAAAGCCATTATCAATTAATTATTAACCTACACAAAGTGAAAGTCAAAGCACAACTTGTTAGTTTTTGATAGAAAATTTAAAAACAAGCTAAATTAGATTAAATCAAAAGAGATTACTTTAAGTTTAAATTACTAAAAATCTATCACTAGATTCTAAACATTTTCATAACAAAAAAATTGGATTTAAAAAAAAAAATAATAACTAGGGTTTCTAAAAAATGTGAAAAAATGTAAAAATCTGAAAATTACTTCAAACTAGTAAAAAATTAAGCTAATCTAAGATTGTAAACATGTTATTCAACAAAAAAGAGGATTCAAAACAAAAAAATAACTAGGGTTTGAAGAAAATTTCAAAAAATGAAAAAATCAGCAAAATATGTAAAAAAATAAGAAAAATTCATAAAAAATCTTGTATTGATGAATCTAAATCTTGTTTGATGAATATAAATGCATTTAAATCATTTTCACACTACATTCAAATGATTTTTAAACATAGAACCAACAAGAATGAAGAAATTTAAAAAAAAGAAAAAATAAGAAAAATAAGAAAACCTACCTAGAAATCCAATTTGCCTTCAAAATTCAATGTAAATGCCCTTCAAATCTCGTCTTTTGGATGCAAAATCGCTGCAAATGAGTGCACAATGCTTTGGAGAGGGTTTTTGTTGAGTGTGAGAAGACAAATGAATGAATAAAAGAAGTTAAAATGCCTTTTTAGCGGTTGCCTGGGCATGCATAAAGTCACGTGGGTTTTTTGAGAAAACTCGCCGTGCTTTATGGAAAAACTCACCAAAAGTACGGCAAGTTTTCTCGGTGTACAATTGCACCAAAAACTTAGCGGTGAAAAAAACAAGCAAGGTTTTCTTCACTCGCTGAGTTTTTGGCAAGTGTTGCAACTATGCTTTCATCAACCTCCATGCTATAGAGCAATATAGTCTTCATCTTCTGCCTCCAAAAACCATAATTTGTTTTATTAAACTTGTATGATTCTGGTTGGAATGGCCTAAAATGTGTGATCACACAAAAGATATCCACCAAAGCAATGCTCAAATTTAAGTTAGAAAAAAAAGAAAAAGAAAATTGTTCCCTACAACAAATGCTTCTTTAAGGAAAATTGTTTCAACCTCTTTGTCACAAGTCTCAAAAAGAGTAGGGTACCCTTTTAAAAAAGCTCTTAAAAGACAACTTTGCTTATGGTTTTTGTAATAGTACAATTTTAAAACTGACCACAACATGTTTGACAAACAGCCAAACAAGAAATCACCATATTTTTTTCAATAAGTTCTTATCAAAAGTAATTTTCATAATGATGAAATTCCAGCACCATTGTGGTTTTCTTCATTGCTGATATTTCATTATTCAGCAATGTAAGGTCTCTTGCAGGTCACTGTCGTTATATCAAATAGAAACAGATACCGAGTTGTGTAAGATATATGTTTCAGTGTTCCAGTCAGTTATTTACATAAACTTAAATAAACTGAAACTGGAAACACATCGTTACAATAGACTTTGTACCAGTTTGCCTGAATGCAAACATATATCTGAGCTATTTAAGAAAGGATGTCTGGTAGGTGAACCTCAATTGTGGGGTGCTTACTCAGACATGCATGTCTCCTTGCCATTGGATATCACAAACCGATATGCAACTTTACTGCTATGAGTGGTAGCATTACAGGGAAACTTTAAGCCGATTCATGTTTTTGATGACATTTTATATTGCTAAAGCTTCAGAAAAGTCCGACACCCTTCTTTTTCAAGCTGGTTGAATCTTTCTTTGCTTTCACTTCCCTGATTCAAGGAGATTTTATCGACCATAATGCTTGAAGTTTGGATTTTTGTCAGTAAATAGTTGAGTTTCTGTCTTCTTCTCATCACGCCTAGGGTTTTATCTCCATTGTTTTCAGTTCGAACTTGCTTCAGGTATGCTACGCATTTCTTTATCTTTCTTTTAACGTCTTTTTGTTATTTATTGCTTTATACTAAACGTTATTGTCACTTAAGTATTGCATTTCAGATTTTTGTGTCTTCATCAAAAAACACGTTTTATTTTAACTTTTATACGCCTTTTTATACAGTTATCTACCTTTGTTAATATTCGTATTTGTTAGTATTTGCTTTTATGTTGGTATCCGTCTGTCTTATGTTGCTAAAACGCGTTTTCTACGTCATTAACTACCTTCATATTATACGTCCTCCATTTTTACTTCGCATTTTTCATCCGCCTCCATACAAAATGCGTTTCTTGTTTTTTTTTTTTAATCCGCCTTTTACTTAATACGCATCCCTCATTTGCTATATTCTCTTCATAAATCATACGCGCCCTCTCCTTCATCTCATTGAATTTTTGTCTTCCATTTCATTTCATATAACTCCATATTTCCATCATACATAACGCATTTTTCCTCTTTGAAATGCCTTATAATAAAACTGCGTTTTTCCATTATTTCATTCCAGCAATAAACTTCCACTTCGCCTTCATTCTATCTTCCATGCTCATTTCCTTCACTTCATTCATCCACTTCAATTTTCCATTATCATTTTCCACAAGAATAAATATTCACCTTTCATTCCTATTTCAGGTTTTGAAAATCAAAATACAATTTCGGGATTTGTAGTTGAAATAACAAATTTCAAAATTGCAAAACTGAAAAATTGTTAAACTTCCGAAAAATCCCGACTGCCTTTGTGAAAATTGTCAAAGCTCTTTAAAATCCCAAAATTGCAAAAAACAGAAATTGCTAAAGTGTCAAAAAGTCCCGAAATTGTTGAAGTCATTCGAAAACCCGAATTGCCTTAAAAAGCACAAAAGTTGACCTTTTTTGGACGAAATTCCAAATCTAAACCAAAGATCTCTTTTGTCTTGCTGTTTCAAAGAGATATGCTATTTTTGACTGCCATCATTCCATTTTAATTCCACTTCGTCTTCAACATCCGCCTTCCATCATTTTTCCAAAGTCCATTTCATTGTTCTAGGGTTTGAGTTTCGCCATGTCCACTCACGTTGATGCTGATGATGTTCTGACCTTATGGGGTTTTCACCGCAGTCTTGCAGATTCCTGTTCAATGGCGGATGAACCAACTTCTCCAGCAGGCAAAAAGATGAAATATAAGTTTGATAAATATCAGAATGAGATTTCTCCATCTCACGTCGTTTCAAATATCGACGAGATCAAAGACACAGAAATCGGGCATGTTGATATGTCTGAATTTCTTGGCAGAGCTGAGAAATCTACTTCTTCTGATATGCAAAAATTGCTGAGGAGTCATATTCATCTGGTGTCTTCTTTTCCTGTTGCTGCCCTAGAACCAGAATTCGTCCTTGCATGTGCAGCACGCTTTGATAGAGAATCCAGAACAATCAAGGATGATGATGGCAATAGTTATCAGACTTGATGCTGAAACAATCAATAGAGTTTTCAGAGTACCTGATGCAACTACTTATTCAGAGATTTCATTGAAGAGTGCTCACAGACATTTTGAGCAGAAAAAGAGTGATTGTATTAAACATATCAATTCTAAATGGCTTCTTAAATCACGACCTTGTGTGACCCGTATGCCCAAGTTGTATCGGTCTGATTTTATAGAAGAAATTAATGATATGATCACTCTTCTGAGCAGAATTGCAGGGTTGAAGGTTTCTAATGTGTTTGAAAACTGGATGTATAAGTTCATGGTTGTTATTAGAAAAGCACATCATCCAATTTTCTGGGGAGAAATAATCAGTGACTGTTTGTGTGAACAGCTTGCACAGGTTCCTACCACTCTTACTTTCTATATGAACTCATACTTGGTTTATATAGCAGCTTCTTTGAGACATTTTCCAGGCCTATCTCCTGAAGGTGACAGATCGTTGGTGCCTGTATGGAAATATTACGATCAGCTGACTTTTATTCCAAGTCGAGCGCATTATAAAAGGGTTCAAGATGCCTTCTTTGGTTATTTTATGTGTTTGTTTGATAAAGAATTGGTAAACAACAGGGTATCTGAGGCAGCTTGGAATAAAGTAAATCAATATGGCTGCTTATTTCTTCAATTCCCTACCTTCACTTATATGAGAGTTGGCTGCTTTGAAGACCAACCTTATATGCTTCCAAGATATCCGACTGATAAGATCATTCTGATGGAGCTGGGAAGGCAGTTGATGGCAGTTCATTCACGTCAAGCTACACAACACAAGTCTGGAATCGGTATTTCTTCACATAATCCATTGGTAATCGGCAGGTATTCTTTAACAACTTCTTCAAGAGCCAAAGCAATGGAGACTGAACTTCAGGAGATAACATTGAAGAGATTCCAAGCTAGAGTGGATTTTGATTACAGAAGGATGAAAGATAAAATAAAAAGAGCCTTTACTCATGTTCACCGCATTGAAGACATTTGGGAAGATCTCCGGACAGAAAAGGATATATACAAAATGGATTATTGCAGGCTAACTTTGGAGCAAATTATTGACCTGAATCTGACTTTAATTCCAGAGGGAGTAATTGATGATAGGCAGATTTTGGATCCTGAATACAAAGAACAAGGAGTTGCTAATGCTCCCATCAATTCAATTGTCCCAAAAGGAATCTGTCTCTACCTTTGATAGATTTCAATTAGTCTTGGCGAACACCAACTCTTGGCTCAAAAGTATAGGTGTCAAGACTATCAAAATCAAAGTTAGAGCTGAAGATGACCCAGCTGGTCCTAGAGGATTGAAATCAGAAATCAGAGAACAATCAAAAGAAGGAGCTTCCTCTTCAAGTACCAGAATCAAGCTGAAAGTAAGCAGAGCTCCAGAACAACCATTGGATAGGGAAACACTAAAGGGTAAGGAAGTCAATGAAATGCAGATTCAGGTATTAGATCAGCAAGAAGAAGACGAGGTTCTTGAGACCTCTACCATTCTAAGTGAGATAACTCCTCACATTGAAGCTCCAATACCAGAATCAGTCATATCTCCTATGTCCCCTATCGACAGTGATGTTGATTCCTTCTCCTCAGTATTTGTTCCTTCTATCCCACCACAAGAGACTTGTCATCAGTCTTCATCAATAGCGAATACTCCCATGATGAACTTGCCTAGTAACTTCAAGAGTATTTTTGACATAAATCCAATCTTTCCAGCCATGTCAGAAATAACTCTTCCAGAGATTGATACATCTGTAACAAGCTTTGATTGTTTCATGGCCAATCCTAGTTGTAATTTGTCTTCTGCACAAAATATAGTTGCTGTACAAACCGAGGCACCATCTAGGATTTCTGTTGTATCACAAACTGAGCCCATTTCTACAGAAACTGCAGTTGCTATTTTAGATGTAACAACCTTGGATCTTCCTCCATGGTTGAACTCAATTGCTCCCAAAAGGAAGAAACAAGCAGTGTCTCCTGATATTTTTGATTTTCAAAAATTAAAGAAATCAAAACCGATGGTTGCAAAGAAAGCTAAAACAGTCTCACAAGTTTTTGTTGACAGCAATAGAATGAAATATGCTGAAATTGCAGAGCCTCTTGTTGATAAACCACATGAAGAGATGCAGGTATCTGATTACAGGTTCACAAGAGTGGAATTGGGCAAGCAGACTCATGCCAATATGATGCAGGATGCTCAAAGTTCAGTGACAATTTTGACACAAAGCTATAATGAACTTTTAGCTAAGAAGGAAAAGCTCAAAGAAGACAATGCTCAGCTGGTTTCAGTCATTCAAAGGATTACAGGATCATCAGAGGCAATTGATTCTCTATCTACAGCTCCTCCAAATGAATCAGTTAGACAATTAGAAAGAATTGCACAAAAGGCCAAGGCAATTGATTCATGGATAACTCAGCTGATTGATCAAAGCGTTCCAATGATTGAGAAGATGTTGCAAGTTCTCAAGAATGTCAGAATAGCAAAAATAAAGCTAAATCAGACTTTGGTAGCCTTCAAACAAAGTTTGGAATCACTTGAAAAGGATTTAAAAATCTGGCATGAGATAGATCAAGTTAAGTTGCAAATTCTATGCAGCAACTCGATCTTGCCAAACAGAGAGAAGTACATAGAATTTGAAGAACTTATGACAAATAGATCATTGGTCATTCAAGATCTTATCAAAGATATCCAGGCCACTTTAGAAATGAATGATGAAGTTCAGCAGGATATTCTTTCAAGTTTTGAAAAGATCTCATGTACGGTTTTAAATCAAGAAGATGAATTACTTGAAGCTGATTCAGTTACTTCAGAAATGGCAGCCAGTCTTCGTCAACAAATGGAATCAGAGCAGTTTTCTATGGATTCGATTCAAAAGCTTGTCAATCATCAAACAATCCTTGAGAAAATGCAAACTAATTATGAAGAGCATAGATTGGCAACTATCAGATACTTTGATGTAATTTTGAAGACAGTTGCAGTAGCCAAGAACACGTTGGGTCCAGATCCAAATGAGTTGCAGACCATCATCAGCAAATTCTTATCTTTCAAAGATAGGAATGAAACAGATTGAAAGTTTTAGATTGTTTTATGTAATTTTACTTTCGACAATATATGTGTAAAAACAAATTTTGCAATTGCAAGTGTTCTTTCCTTGCAATTTTTGAAAATGTAATTACATGTAAAATCTTACAAGACAAATCACAATTTGGATTGTAATTTTGAATAAGTCAATCGCAATTAGTTATCGGTTGAGAGATTTTCTCAAGTTTGTTGAGATCCTCCCACCTTTTCTCCAGACCTTCCTCCTATAAATACTTGAGGGGTCTATTGTAATAGATATCTTTTTAGCAAGCAAGAAAACTCTGCAGAATTTTGTACTCATAAAGTCTTTGAGCTTTATAGTGGAATATTGTGAATTTTCTAGTAATATCAAGAAGCTGGAATTTCAGACTTTGAGCTGAATTTTCATTTTGCATCCTATATGTTCTTATGTCATTTTGGATCATCATCTTGTGATTACTTGAGAATTGTAGAAGATTGCTGAAGAGAGATTCGATTTAAATATCTGCAGACTTTGTGCTGTAAATGTGAAGATTGAATTCATAGTTAGTATTAGAAATAGAGAAGAATTATAAGTCTTTGTGCTCATAGTATTTCTCATTTAGAGTAGTTAAAAGATACATTGTAATTACAGTCTTTGAGCAGTTTTATGTTGTACTTTTTCATCAAGTAATCGTTCTGAAAAAGGTTGATAAGATTTCATTCTTCAAGATTTTGTGCTTATTGAATTGTTTTCCCGTCCCGGAGGAAGTAACGGAAGTCTTTGTGCTTTCAAGAAACTTTATTTCCTCTCTCTTAATTTCACTGCACAGCTGTTGTAATAAGTTTTAGTAACATTTACTGTTTCTTTTCTGTGAAGAGAGAAGAACGTAATCTTTCCTGAAACAAGAGGAACGATTGCTGTCCTACCCATATCAATTTTATTTTGTTAAAAGGGGGAGACTTCCCTTAATTAGGAGAGTTCAAACTCACGTGCTGTGGTTGAAATCTCAATTTTGTACGCTTTCACAAGAATACAAAATTTCAACAACTTTAAGTTGTTGCCGAAAATTTAAACAATAGTTGTATGTTATTCAATGATATATGTTTTATGTTCTCAACACGATGTGTATGTTCTCTTGTATCATTCTCAAGTTTTTGACAAAGCAATATTTGCAACCTACTTAAACACTTAAAATGCATTGGAACATTAGGTTTGAAAAGGCAATTACACTGATTTGAATTAATATCAGTTTTTTTTGTGACTATACTGTATGTCACTTCTCTACTTGTTATAAGTAAGTTCATTTAATTAGTTCAAAAGAAGTTTCATCGAGTTGGAGATTATTTTCGTACAGAGTGTCTCTCTTTTAGAGTGACTCAAGAACCGACTATCCCTATCGCTGACAATGCTCTGAGGTAGCCCATGCAACCTGAATACCTCATGAAAAAACAACTTTGCTACGTGGCTAAATATGTATGGCTATCGGAAAAATTGGGCATACTTTGTGAGGTGAGTCAACAACTACATGAATGCGGAGTTCCTGCTGAGGAGCTTTAAGAGCGGCTTCGTGTGAAATCCATTGACAAGCATTCCCACTTTCTGTCAGGAATTGGAAGTGGCTGAAGTAACTCCGCAGGATAGGTGTGCTCCTGTTTATTCTGCTGAGAAACAAGACACTCTCTGACATATCGAAGGACACTTGACTTGAGTCCTTTCCAAGTGAAACGTTCCCGAACTTACCTGTAAGTTTTGAAATACCTCGGATGTCCGACCATGGGTGCATCATGAAAGGCCCTCAATACTGTGTTCTTCATCTCTGATCCTGGGGCCAAAAAAATCCTCCGTTTGTAAATGATAAGATCATTTACAACTGAATATCTGCCATCCTGCACTGAACCCTCAACGATGCTAGAAGCCCAAGAGTCTTTGGCATACTTTGCTGTAATCAGATGTCTCCAGTTCTCTGAAATATTGACCATGGAGCTCAAATGTGGACGGCAAGACAAGGCATCGGCAACAACGTTCTGAGTCCCTTTGACACAGGCAATGTCAAAGTCATATGATTGCAACTTACTAACCCACTTCTGCTGATGATCATTGAGATCTCGCTACCCTAGGAAATGACTCAAGCTGTTATGATCGGTCTTAATACAAAATTTGCTGCCCACAAGGTACTGCCTGAATTTGGCCAACGCATGCATGATGGCCAACATCTCTTGTCATAAATGCTGTAGCTCCTCTTAATTTCCTGCTCTCGAAAGCTATCGAATGCTTGTCTTGCATAAGGACGACG
This sequence comes from Sequoia sempervirens, assembly GCA_007258455.2. Classification (NCBI taxonomy): domain Eukaryota; kingdom Viridiplantae; phylum Streptophyta; class Pinopsida; order Cupressales; family Cupressaceae; genus Sequoia; species Sequoia sempervirens. The sequence continues at coordinate 35,813 of VDFB02163170.1, forward strand.
CCAATCCCTTCACCCGAGGCATCACACTGAAGCTCGAAGGGTCTAGTGAAATCTGGTAATGCAAGGACAGGACAAGAAGTCATCAACTGCTTAAACTTCCCAAAACACTCTTGTGCCTCAGGAGTCCAAACGAATGCCCCTTTCTTTGTCAAGTCTGTAGGGGGCGCTGCATGGCGTGAATACACACTGACAAATCTGTGGTAGAAACCACACAAACCCCAAAATCCTCTAAGCTGAGTAAGGTTCTCTTGAGTAGGCCACTCAACAATAGCTCTGACCTTGTCAGGATCCATACGCACACCCTCTGCACTAATAATATGGCCCAAGTACAACAACTCCGTCATACCCAGATCACATTTTGATTCCTTGGCATACAAGGACTCCCTATCAAGAATACCCAACACTGTATCCAAATGGGCAATATGCTTCTCCCAAGTTTTGCTGTATACCAATATGTCATCAAAGAAAACAAGTACGAACTTCCTCAAATGAGACTAGAAGACCCTTTTCTTAGTGGATTGGAACGTAGCAGGTGCATTGGTTAGCCCAAATGGCATAACCACAAATTCAAAGTGTCCACAATGACATCTGAATGTTGTCTTCTCGATGTCCTGCTCTCTGACCCTGATTTGGTGATAACCCGATCTCAAATATATTTTTGAGAAGTAACGAGCACCATGAAGCTCATCGATCAACTCATCAATGCGAGGAATAGGGTAGTTGTTCTTAATTGTCCTCTTATTCAGTACCCTGTAATCAATGCACATCCTAAGGGTACCATCCTTTTTCTTCACCAAAACTACGGATGAAGCAAAGGGTGATTTGCTAGGTCTAATGTGCCCCATAACCAACAGCTCCTTGATTGTCTTTTCAATTTCATCTTTTAGTCTCTTGGGGTGCCTGTAAGGGGTGACTATCACGGGCTTGACACCCTCCTCTAACTCAATGATGTGCTCAATTCCTTGGTCTGGAGGTCTACTTGGTGGAATCTCACTGAACACCTTAGCATGTTTAATCCTCAACTCCTGTATATCTGGATGATAAACTGGGGTTTGCTGTTCCTCCTGTGATGGCATCAACATATACTCAGCTGCCCACTCAATCATGTCATGGCGCGTGAGCCTCTCCATTCTCCTGAAAGATATCATCCTGAAATTGCTATCTCAGATGGCTTTCAACACATGAGTCCTCCAATCCACCTTAAATCTCATTTCCATCTCACAAAGGTTAAGGGTAAACTCCCCTATGTCATGAAGCCATTTCATCCCTAAAACCATATCAGTATCTCCCATATTCACCACATAGAAATCCGCCTTAAAGTCGTAATTATTTAATCGCATAGGGAGATCTAAAATCATCCTATCACACTTAAGAGTGTAGCCATCTGCGACCTTCACTCTTATGCCCTCAAATTCTTCAGTCTGAATCCCACGCCTCTCAACCAATGTAGCATCAATAAAATTATGCATGGCTCCTGCATCCAACAAAGTAATGATCTTTTTCCTAGCTAAGACCCCTCGCATCCTGAAAGAGTCCTCCCTCTGTATGCTAGTGAGGCGTGCTTCTTGAAGCTTTACTTCCTCCTCCTTTTTGGCCTCATTTTCAACCTCATTTTCAGACTTTTCTGCCTCGGATTCCTCATGTTCAGTTTGCTGGTCTGATTTTTCAGATTCGGAATCCTCATAGAATGCCCACATTATTCGGTTAGCTTTGCCCTTAGGCCTTAGAGGACAGTCATGGTTTGCATCATAGGGCCCTTTGCAATAGAAACACAACTTCTTTCACAAATCATTGATGGTTTCTTGGTCTAAAGGTACTGTTGATTTCCCTTTTGAATCTGATTTTTCCTTCTTAGAGAAAGACTTGCTGTCCCTGTATGAAGGTGATGCCTTAGACGAGAACTTACTTTGTGGGGCTGCAAGTTCCATGCTTCTAGCTTTTTTCATAGCCTCTTGTAGGGTCGGGGGATCAAAAGCTTTGATCCAACCTCTCAGTGGTTCCAAAAGACCTTCGATAAATAGCACAACTAATCTTCTTTCGGATATGTTGGGAACCATAACTGACAACCTCTGAAAATCACCTATATATCCCTCCAAACTCCCAACTTGCTTGAGTTGAGCTAGGTCTCTGAAATATGTTTCCAGATCTTTCTTATCAAAGTGTTCAATCGACCTATCAACGAACTCCTGGTAAGAGGTGATGAGGTTATGTTGTAACGTGACCACCCCATGATACCACCAATCATGAGCTACTCCCTCCAAGTGTAAGGTGGCATACTTAATTGCATCCTCCTCTGCCATAGGTCGAAGTGTCAAGAACGTATCCAGTTTGTGAACCCAAACCTGTGCTGTGGTCTTACCACTACCATCGAATGTAGGCAATGTGAGTTTTCCGGTGGCGTGTTTCAGGTCTCTATTTTGAATCCGAGGCCTCCTATCTTGCCTGGATTTGTAGTGCTCTCTCCTTTGACTTACGAATCTATCAAAGCTCATGCGTTCCCTAACCTGTGGTGTTAACAACTCCCATTCGTCATTCACTGCCATGAGATTATTTGCAAATATTTCCTCCCCCTCTTCTTTAGCATTACCCTCTTCTGGTTCATCCCTCAAAAAGGTAGGACGTGTAGGTCTATCTATGGTACGGGTGGGTGCTCTCTGTGCCCTGGGAGTCCCAACCACACTCCTATTGTCCTCCGGTTCACAATTCTATCTTCCAAGAGGGTTCATTTGATGTAACATTGTTGTAAGTGCCTGCAAAGCATCTGCAACCTGTTGCTGCCCTGTTGCCATGTTTCTCATAAGCTCTCGCGCTTCTCTTTCTTCATTGTTTTCCCCATTTCTAGGTGGACTACCACCACTCCTATCACCCATGGTGCTGGCTGAACCAACCTCAGTACCACGCTGTCTTGCTGCAATTGCAGCTGATAAGGTGCCCTATTTAGGATAAGGTTGTGGCCACTGTTTTTGCTTTCTATCTTCCCTTGCAATACACCTCTTGTATCTGTCACTTTGTTGCATCAACGGAGCTGATTTCAACCCCTAAGTATCTGAAAATTTCTTTTAATCCCTCAATTTGGTTTTTCTTTCTTTCCAAGAACCCACAAAAGATGGCAGGAAACCGCTTTGATACCACTGTAGTTTTCCACCCCTCTGCTGGTTTGGTTTCATTGAGTTCTAGAGGTTTTATTTTTTGGTTTTATGTTTGTTTTCCTTTTGTTTTGGAGTTTTTTGCAATGATGCTGAAAAAGAACCACAATTGCATGCATATATATATATATATATTTTTTTTTTCAAGGCACAAACAACTGAAATATATTTATGATTTTCAATTCATAACTAGGAACTAAAGATGCTTTCAATTCAAGACTAAACAAGCTTAAATTAGATTTGTCTAAGGTGGTAATAGTTTATATATTACATACCAAACATATACTAGATATACACAGCTGAATGAATAGTACTTGCTATAGTAGAAACCCTCATAAATCTGCACATACTTGCTGCAAAGATGATTTCTCCTGCTAAAATTTGATGGGAAAAGACTCTACTGGTAAGGGTGCCCCCTTTTGATAAAAATGCAGCCCACTAAGAGGGGCATTTTAAGTCTTCTTGCTCAAACCCTCATGAAGAAGGGACGGTTGGCTGTAGATGAAGATATTCAATCCAAAAACACCAAAATCTGTTGAAGCCTTCTTTGCAGTTAGAATGAAGTTTGAAGATGCTCACAAACTCTGAGAATCTGCTCAAAACCCACATGCAATCAGCTCCTTCTATCTCCAAAATGTAGCCAAATTTGAACAGCAACTTTAAGGTGGTGTTTCACACCCTCAAGCAGCTCCACCACGAAGAACCAAGCCCTTCCAGGCTCACACAAAGTGCAGAAATCAGGAAACCCTTGTCTCCCTCTTCCTCCAAGCCAAGTTCAACATGCCAAATGAAAGAAAAATAAGTCTCCAAGATGGGTCAAACTTTTCCACAAGTGAATATATCTTTTTTTCATTGAAAACACCATTCATTAAAGTGAACACTATTCACTTTAAGTTATAACTTTTTCACTTTATAAATGAATAGTGCCAAATAAAAATAAAGTGACCCCCCATTTAAAAGACACATGGTCCCTAGGCCAAAAAGGGTGAAATAAAAGATAATAACATAATTTAATCACATGCATCATGCCAAATGCCTTAATTCACCGTGCCACTGAACTCCAGAGGTCAACACTGCATTTTGATGACCAAGTGACCGTCACAAGGGACCCTCTATCCAAAACCATTAGCCTACGAGGGTTGACATGATAGGCTAATCCAGTGATTACGGATGTCTAGCTAGAAGGGGACATTACATATTCCTATCTGGAATTTTAGTAGGCAACAAAACTACATTCAGCTTTTTCCGGCAAAAAATATATAAAAATTCTACACAAAAGAACATAATTTCATTTAGTTTGAGATTAAGGAAATTAAATTATGTGTGTATTTGCAAAAAGTAGATTTTTTTAAGCTTTTAAGATGCTTCTAATTTTTTTCCCTTTTTATCTGTTTTTCTTGAATACCATATCACGTATTGACTCTTTATTCATAAAAACCCAGTCGTGCTTTTGAACAGGCAAGGTGCAAGAAAGATTTCATTTTCTCCAATAAAGGGAGCATTGATGTGGAAATGATCAAGCAATCAAGATTCTTTAGACCTCTGATTGACGAGGAATCTACACTGAGCAAGGATAAACTGGTATAAAAGAGTTGCTTTAGGAGTGTTGTACCTCAGGAAAATTGAAGAGTGATTTGACACAATAGAATGTTATAAGATCAAAAAGCAAACTAATTGGATGCGTCTTATCATTTTATCTGTCATTTCTATTGCCTATCATGTAATTGCTGCAAAAACTATAATGTAGGAAAGTTTTATTTTCATATTTGTGTATGTGTTTACATGTCATTTTATCTATATCTGCAGGTTATCTCTCCAAAGAATCCCAACTTGGTTACTTCACATTGTCCAAACCCGCCAAGGAGAAATCTCTTGCACCAACCAAAAGGTGTGAATAGCCAGCCGGCTAGAAATTCCTCTGCTGTCCCCAAACAGTTGACCCAGGCTAAGATAACATCTTTGTATGGGATTGAGGGTTCTAAGTCAGCTGAGACTTTGTTAAAGGGAGACACAGCTTCTCCTCAAAGCAACTCTTCTCAGGAGCTCTTCCAGAAGCGAACAACACTTTCCAACCATTTGAATTGCCAAAAAAATTTAAATGCTACTTCACCCTTGCAAATAGATGATGATGACACTACAAATGAAAATATTATTAAAAGAAAACGACGGCATTTGGAGTCATTAAATCAGATGCATGAAAATGGCAGGTCGCCACTAAATGGTGAAGGCATTGAGGATGATGTTGCAGCTACTGGGTTTGTTACAGCAAGGCTAAAATTGGTATTTTTTAAAAACTATAAGTCTACTTTTGTTTTCTTGATTTGGGGACACTTTTCTAACTATTTATAACTTTTTTCTAACTTTAATGTTGATTCTGGTGACTGTTTGCTGCTAATTTTAAAAAACTTAATGGCATTTACAAAAGAATCAAAGGGTATCGTCCTTGTTAGTATTGAATCCGTCAAAGGATCTGGAAGGATAAGTTGTTCCCAGAATCTTGCAATTAGTTTTAGAGTTTAACCTCTGTGTAATGCATTTTGTTGACAAGTTTTTTGTTTTTTAACTGTGTCTTTTTTGCTTGATAAAGGGAGCTCTTACAGGGCCATATTGCACAGGTCAACTATGCCAACTGGAATAATATAACAAATTTTTGCACTACTTGGAATAATAGTTTTGCAGCATAATTGCCCATGCTAAACTTTAACAAGCTATGTTAAGTAACTACTGACAAAGCATCCTATTCCGAGAACAAGGAACCTATATGATTTGAAATCTAGATCTTTGCTCGTTAAGCATAAAAAGACAAAAAACATAAGCTACAGGCTAAGGGACCTACTAGCCTGTGAGTGGATTACCGTTGGGCTAGGTCCAATCCCCAGCCCCATCATCTCGTGGAACTGCCTCCATGGAACCTGCAATTGTCTGGGCATGAGCAAGGGCTATCTGTTGTCCAACTGCAAGTTGGAGCTGCCAGCCTTGCTGATTTCTTCTCCTTCCCATCTTCATCTTTTGAGTTTCAAACAGATTTGAAATTTATTCAATCTTGTCGTCCTTCATCTCATACCAACTTTTCAACTCCTGTTAAGATTGTGCTCTTGTAGATTGCTGATAGGTCATTTTGGAGCTCTCCTGTGGGCTTCCTTGGATGTCTTATTTTTGGTGATTGTTATTCTCCCTTATTTTTAATTTTCTTTATCATAGGTTCCAAAGCAGGGTTTTTGGTGCAGCACTGGAGATTGTGGTGAGCTTGAGACTTTCAGAATTTTGCCATCCTGTTTGACCTGCAAATCATGAATAAACTTCTCAAATTTGTTGTAGTGCCTTCTCACAGCATCAAATCTCTATTGCAGAGATTTCAATTCCACTTTTACCTTGGCCACAGAGTCATCCTTGGTAATCTTCTCCTCCTGTCATTGTAGTTAAACCGTTTCATTGTAATGCCTTCTCATTGCATCAAGTCTTCCTTATGGAGATTTCCTTTTACTTCGGCCACTCTGTCATCCTTGTTTATCTTCCCCTCCTTTGTCATTCCCTGCGTCTCTTTAGCAGTGGCAATTGTTCCAGATCTAGTGGGAATTGTATCACAATTCAACAGCTGACCCACTACCCATTTGAAAATTATTTGATCCTGTCATTTGTGCCAGTTTGAAGATGAAATCCTCCACAATCATCAAACTTTTCCGCATCTCACCATTATCAGCTAAATAGATAGGACCCAGTACTTTTCTGATGATTGACAGCATTTTAGGAGAAGAGGTGTAAAAAAATATGCTTACAGCGTAGCTCTGAACCATAGTTTGTTGGAGCAGCCAAGATCTGCTTGCAAACTGAAAACAATCCACAAACAAGAAAATACAAGATGAGAAAATATCATAAGCATGGGATACAAAATGTACAAGAGAGCCTTGCTTATAAAGGCAAGGATGGGGAGGTGAGAAGGTAGGAGGGAAACTTAGACCACCCCTCCAAGAATGAAGTTAGGACTTTATAGACAAATGTAGGGATACTTGGTGAATCCTCATGAGTTGAGACAAAAAGTGAGAAGTCTCCCAAGTGAGCTTAAGTGTAGTGTGAATATGACTCTCCTAGATAGGCTAAAAGTTAAAGTTAACTGGAATGATAATAACTTTTTTCACACTAACATAGTTTACATGCTCGGACTCGACAGATAAAAAATTCCCAATGTGGCAAAAGCTTGGCAACTTAAAAAATTACTTAATTTTTTTAAAAAACACATTTTATGTAAGATTCAGTTATAAAATGTATCAATTGAGTCTGTAAATTGTTGGGGAACAGTTTTCTAGTAGATTTGAATACAAATAGAGTACAAAATCGTATCATCATGCAGATATGATAGCTAGTTGATGACTATTATGAATTTTCAATTTATGATGATAATCTTTGAAAATCATTATCATAAATTTATCTAGGCAATTTATAAATTACAGGATTTTACAATTTCCTCTTTTCCATTCTAGTGAAAAATTATGGAGAGGGTCTAGTCCTTGCACTCAGCTACGACTTCTCTCTCAGCCTAGAAGGTTGCCCCTATGGCTTCACCCTACTACTAGATGGAAATGACTCTTCTCTGCCACATTGATGTCATCAATCCAATTTATTTTGCTTCTATAGCAGCCACATCCTCCATAGCCTGCCTCTCACAATCAACAATCTTGTCCTCTATAAACAAGGAGCAATCTTCATTCTACATGGTCCAATCACTATAGGGAACAATCTCATAGTGATCAATAAGCTCCTTTGATTTGTCATCCGCGATTTTTGTGCAAAGTTGAAGGTTGTATTGCACAAAACTAGGTCAGTAAGCTATCATTGAGTCAACTTATTGATGGAGCACATCGAGGGAGCTCGAAGTCGGTAATGGAGGTCGGTCATTTTGCAGTGTCGAGATTCAACACTCGGGCATTCCTTGAGAAGGTGGATTCATGAACAATACCGCGAAGAAGCGAAGAAATTGAAAGTGATGAAAATTTACCGTAGCGGCAAGTTTGGAAGCCCCGGTGAAAAGGCCCATCTTTTCGGACATCGGATGACAAAATTAAGGTTTGCGTGCCTCGGTCAAGCTTGTTCATTTCTCTGCTTGCTCAGCGATGGATCATCCAGGTGCAATCAGTTATTTAGTGTCGAGTTAGCGACTGACGAGGGAAATTCACCTGAGAAAGCGAAATAGAAAAAGTTGAAATGACCAAAATTGACTAGTGTTGAATTTTGGGTGCCCTGGTGAAGAGCCCAACTTTGAACAAATTGACTTTAAGGTTTGAAAATATTAACGATCTCTTGATTAATCCTGCCCGGCCATTGATGGCCAATGGCTGTCGTACGTCGGAAGCCAACATCCAACTGGATTCGGATGAAGCGAGGGTATAGAATGAAGATTTCAAACTGAAGTCAAAAGAAAGCAGATAAAAATAGTAAATACGGTAAAATGGGCACCCGGTGAAGAAGAAGAGGCAAGTTTTTCAAGGGTTTGTTGTGATGAGCCAAACTAGATTTGACTCAAAACCCCAAATTTATCATGTTACTTTGAAACCAACACAAGGTGGTTGGAAAGGTTTGCTTTCACGATACCTTGTGATGAGCCAAACTAGATTTGACTCAAAACCCCCAAATTTAATCTGGAATTTTCTTTGAAACCAACACAAGGTGGCTGGAAAGGTTTGCTCTGATACCACTGTGATGAACCACACTCTGGTGATCCACTCTGCTACCACTCTGCTACCACTGTGATGAACCAAACTCACTGCTGATTTGATTTTTGCTCGTTAAAGGTCTGATTTTTGGTTTGTAATCTGCTTTTCTTGTTTTTGGTGTTTTTGTGGTTTGATGTCAAATGATTTTAATAATTTTCTTACAACCATATGCATATAAAAATTCAAATTAAACTAACTTATAAAAGATAACTCAAAGGAACTCAATACACTAGTTAAGAGACCTTCTTCATCCACAAAGAGTGCTAAAATTATATTCCTCTTACATGCATTTTGGAATGAGACATCATTTACAACTAATGACAAACTTGCAGCCAAGATGCACTGTGAACAGTGCTTGCTACAATACCCGCGCCCATGAAATTGCTCATACAAATTTAAATACAAGTTTCTCCTACCAATTTTCCATTGAAATGTCTTCTAGGATGATGGGCGCCCACTTTAGGAGTAAAAGCAGCTGCAAGAAAGAGGCGTTTTCCTTACTTGTGGATGTTGAAACCCTTACTTCAAAGCGGCTGGCTGTAGGTGCATAATCAGCTCCCAAAATGTTCATAAATTCGTAGTAACACCTTCAAGATGACAAATGAAGACTTTAACAGCAACTTCCCTTCCGGTAGATGTCTTCAAACACTTGCAATCAACAAAATATGGCTCCCACGAAGCCACAAAACTCAGACCTGCACTTTAAAGTGGTCTTTCACACTCTCAAGATGCATAAAATCCTAACTACAAGCCCAATCCAGGCTTACCCACTACAGAAATCAGGAAACCCTAGTTTCCTTCTCTCCCAAACTCCACACTTCAAGTTTCACTCGACAAAATAATCTCAAGCATGAGAAGTTCGAACTTTCTCTTCTCCTTTTATAATTTTCACTTGAAATCACTATTCATTAAAAAAACACTATTCACTTAAGTTATTTCTTTTTTCACTTTATCAGTGAATAGTAACAGCAAAATATAAAGTGACCCCTTTAACAAATAGACACATGGTTCCCAAGCCTGAGTAAGTGAAATAAGTGGTGATGAACAATATTTTAAGCTCCAATTACACGCCAAACGCGCAAATTCACCACGTCACCGACTCCGGATACCAATACTGCCTTTAACCGATCAAGTGCCCGTTCAAGTGATCCT
>VDFB02163172.1:0-27551 GCA_007258455.2 Sequoia sempervirens
CTATAACATTTACAAATATTCATTGTGCTTGTTGAAGATGTTGCATTGATTCTACTCGTTGAAGATTAGAACCAAACACTTTTGAAGAGAATAAAGATCGTTTCAACTTCAACTTTGTTTTTGTATTAGAGATGTGTAACTCATTGCTTCCTACAAAAAATGTATGAAAGTGGCTATGGAGATTATTTTTGTTTAATATGTAACTAGCTTTAAGTAGTAGTAATACATTTTTTAAATGTGTAGTAGAAAAATAAATATTTGAAAGGAATATTCTATTGTATATTAAATATTATTATATTAATTAATAGCTAATATATGATTATATATATCATAAATATATAATAATAATCATATTAGTAGATATATATATAGTATATCAAGAATAATATTTATTTATATAATTTTAATGATGTATATTATCTATACATAATTAATTTAATATATATTTGTTGAATATATAATATTACTAGTAATATATTTTATAATACAATTTTTTTAGACTATAGGAATCGAAATTGGGTAGCCGCCCCCTTATAAACTGTAATGTGGTTGGTAAACTTTTTTCATGTGACTGGTGATGTTGGTGCGACACGCCCTCTAGTACCACAGGGACAATGGGGAGACTAAACCTTGTGACCTCTTGCCTACAATGGGATGCTTTAGCCAATTGAACTAGGCCCACCGCCCCTTTATAATATGATTATTATTATATTATATAATATTAATTAATTTATAATGGAGGTTAATTATGTTTTCATTCTCAAGAAGGAGCCATTATGGGAGCTCTCAGAGGTAGTAGGTATTCTCAAGCAGATTCTAGGGCTAGGGATGCAGAGAAAGTTGAGCATTCGAGGCAGGATCGTCGGAGGAACACACACCAACATCAAGGTCCCATATCAATCATTGGGTCAATGATCAGTTTGATCATGGCAGGAGACCTTCTCCAAAGGAAACTGACAAGAACCCTAGAAGTAATGAGGACCGTAGGAGCTATCATCAACAGTTGTTCAAAGACCTGCCCTGGGTCTTTGGTTGGAGGCTTCAGAGGGAGAAATCTCCAAGATTTCATGAACATAGGAAAAGAAAGCGCTCGCCCATGGGGTATGGGGGGAACGAGCAAAAGCGACGACATGATGGGGTTTCAAAGCGGTTCCCTAAGAACTCAAAGGGAAGAAGGGATAAGTTAGATATCCCTAGGGGTGATTTAGTGCCTAAGATGCAATGGGTTGAGAAAAGACCCATGTCGGTTCCTAAGGATAAGGCTCAGGTGGTTGAGATGTCGTCTCAAGGGGAAAAAAAGTTGCAAGTCTGACAAGAGATTCCAGATTCATTATTGGGCGCTAGACATGTGTCTCTTGAGAATAGAGCCTTCTTTGCCAAATGGTTGGGAGATAGCTGCACTAAAACATGCATGCAACAGTGGTGGCAGGAGAAGTGGCAAGATAAGGTGCATATCCAATTTTTGAAAAACAACTTCCTCTTGGTCGAATGCACATCCTCTTCCTTAAGGTTAGAAATTATGAACTCCTCTTCTCTTACGATGGATGGGTTTAGGTTCTATTTTTTGGCCTAGACAAAATGCTTTGACTCGTTAATGCACATCCTGGAGAAAATGAAGGTTTGGGTAGAAATAGAAAATATGCCTTCTGAGTTGTGGTCTCCAAAGGTCTTGGAATGGATTGGTGGTGCTCTGGGTCTCTTTATTTCATCGGATGAGATGGCCATCAAGGACAACAATGAGGGTTTGATGAGGATTTTAGTCAAAGTGGCTCCTTGGATTGAGCTATGGGAGGAGATGGAGCTATCCTTCAAGGGGGTTAAATGGACCCAAAAGGTTAGCTGGAAATGGTCACAATTCCAAAGGATAGTGTCAAAAATGTGGGTGAGGGAGGGCTTAAAAGAGCGTTTAAAGCCCACCCCAAAAGGGAAGGAGATTGCAAATTCGGGTGAAGGCTTCTTAAAAGGGATGGCTTTGGAGCTTGTCCTGAGCAACTTGCTCCAGCATGGGGCGCTGAAGGTGGTAGAGCAACGAAAGCCTAAGCTCTCGCTAACTAACTCAAGGGGCTTTCCCTTGGGCTTGATTCCGATGGAAAAGAATCAATTGGAAGATGAGGCCCTTGCCTCACTAAAGGTGAATGTTACCATTCTGGACTAGGAGCTAAATGAATGGGAGACAATAATGGAAGTAGGTAATGAACTTTGAGCTATGATGGGTGCTTGTGAGGTGGAGAATGTTGTATCCAAAAATGAAGCTCAGGAGTCAGACTGGGAAAATAAGGATTCGAATGATGAGCAAAACCTTCAAATGGTTTTGTTTGGAGTCTTTCAGGGCAGAACCCCTTTCAATGATTGACCATCAGGTTGAAGCACGCGAAGTGGAAGAGGGAGTACTAGATTTCACTCTGGCTCAGCCTCCTGTGGGGATTATCCAGCCTACATAAGTTGATAAGCAGTTTGAAATGAAGAAATTAGGTGAAATGTTGTAGGGCTCTGGGAAAGCGACGCCATATTGTGGAGATAAGAAGAAAGTGGGGAGGAAGACTAATGAAGAGCGTAGATCTATGGCTGCAAGAGCGATTGGTCAACAAAAAGTCACCATGCACTTGAGATGAGGGAAGGGAGTGACCCTTCCCGAGGAGCAATGAGGGTTCTTAGCTTGAATGTTAGGGGCTTAAATGCCCCTAACAAGCGACATCTACTTAGATATCTTTTGGAGGATTGTAAGGTTGACATTTTCTTGATTCAGGAGTCAAAACAGCGTTCTAAAGAGATAGGAAGTTTGAAAGCAAAAATGAAAGCTTGAAGTTTTTCCTCAGTTATCCAACCTATAGAAGTTGATAAGCAGTCTGAAATGAAGAAATTAGGTGTAATGTTGTAGGGCTTTGGGAAAGTGGCGCCAGATTGCGGAGACAAGAAGAAAGTGGGGAGGAAGACTAATGAAGAGCGCAAATCTATGGCTGCAAGAGCGGCTAGTCAGCAAAAAGTCACCATGCACTTGAGATGATGGAAGGGAGTGACCCTTCCCGGGGAGCAATGAGGGTTCTTAGCTGGAATGTTAGGAGCTTAAATGCCCCTAACAAGCTACATCTACTCAAACATCTTTTGGAGGATTGTAAGGTCAACATTGTCTTGATTCAGGAGTCAAAACAACGTTCTGAAGAGATAGGAAGTTTGAAATAAAAAATGAAAGCTTGAAGTTTTTCCTTAGTTGACTCTATGGGGACTCTTGGGGGCCTTATAACTATGTGGCGTTCGCAGCTTGTCTCCCTGGTGGAGGTGGTAGCTGGTAGATGGTGGTTGGAAAGTAAGGTGAAAAGTCCAAACTCGGACTTGGAGTTCCTTTTGCTAAATGTGTATGGGCCTTCAAATCACATCCAAAAACATAGAGTTTGGTAGGATATAGGGCTTTTCCTTCAATCACAGCAAGATAAGATATGTATTTTAGGCGATGATTTCAATGTGATTCTAAAGGCAGAGGACAAGCGTGGTGGCGTTACGAAGAAATTGAAGTCGCAAGCTGATTTTGAAGATTTTGTAATCTCTAATTCCTTAATGGATATTCAGCTGGCTAATGGTGCATTCACTTGGATGAATAGGAGGAAAGGTTTCAGTGGGATCGCAAAGAAGCTGGACAAATTTTTGTTCAATGGGGATCTAACAATGTTTCCATTCTCAATGGAAGGGAAGGTTTTTCCTTTCTCTGGGTCAGATCATTACCCATTCCTCCTGGAGATTCTTGGTGAATGGAAGCTAATGAGGTGCCCATTTCAATTCTAACAAATGTGGCTCCATGATTCCTCATTTCAGGATAAAGTGAAAGATTGGTGGCAGGAGCAGTAGGTGCTTGGCAATGGCCTATTTAGGGTAGTGAGCAAGCTGAAAGGTCTCAAACAGAAAATTAGAATTTGGAATAGAGAATGCTTTGGAAACATCTTTGAGGACAAGCGTCATATTGAGGCAGAATTGGCGGTAGTGAATGATCGAGTCCTTACTGAGGGGATGGATGAAACCATTTTCTTTCAAGAAAAAATTCTTTTGAAAGAATGGGAAGAGGTGTTAGCTAGGGAGGAAGTTTTCTAGAGGCAAAAATCCCAAGACAAGTGGGTTAGAGAAGGAGATTACAATTCCAATTTTTTTCACAATTCAACCAAAATGGGGAGGGAAAGGAACAAAATCTCCAGCCTGCAAAAAGAGGATGGGTCGCTTGTGGAAGGTCAAGAAGAGGTGGCTAATTTGGTGGTGAGGTTTTTTAATCGAATTCTTAATATTTTGGAGGGCTCTAACCTTGCTCATCAAAAGTTGTTCCTAGAAAGGATTACGGCCTTGGTGACTCGGGAACAAAATAGGATTCTATTGAGTCCTTTCACCTTGGAGGAAGTTAGGAAGGCAACCTTTCAGATGCACCCAGATAAGGCTCCAAGTCCAAATGGATTCCCAGCCAGTTTTTTTCAGGTCTTTTGGGACATGGTTGGACAAGAGGTGGCGTTGGCCTTAGAGGAATTGTGTATTTATGGTTGTCTTCTAAGGGAAGCGAACAATACATTTATGGCCTTGATCCTGAAGAAGGAAAAGCCAATGTCATTGGACGAGTTCAGGTTGATTTCCTTATGCAACACCCTATACAAAATCCAGGAAAAAGTGGTGGAAAATCATTTGAAGGACATCATGTTGGGCCTTATTTTAGAGGAACAAACATATTTTGTCCTTGGAAGATATATTTTTGATGGGTTCATCATTGCACAAGAGGCTATCCATTCTCTTCAATCCAGTGGTAGGTTAGGCATGCTGGTGAAGCTTGACATTAGGAAGGCGTATGATTTGGTGGATTGGCATTTTCTTTGTAAGGTTTTGGAGGCTTTTGGTTTTGAAAAGTCTTGGATTGATTAGATTTTTACTTACATCTCCACTCCTCGCTTCTCAATTCTGGTCAATGGTGAGCCCTTCAGTTTCTTTTAAGTTTCTAGGGGTTTGAAACAAGGAGATCCTTTATCTCCTTTTATATACATCTTAATGGTGGAAGCTTTGGGGAGGTCTTTATGTTGGGCGGTTGAGGAGGGTCAACTTAAAGGTATCCAAGTCACAAGTAGATTGCCTGCATTGTCTCATCAACAATTTGTTGATGATACCTTGTGTTTTGCTTGTCCCACCATTCAAGAGGCCGAGACTTTGAAAGCTATTCTTCATAGTTATGAAATAGCAGCAGGGCAACAGGTGAGTGAGGAAAAATCGAAGGTATTCTTTCTAAATACAAACTAGAGATTGGTAGAGCAAGTTACTGCAACCCTTAACTTCAAAATTGGTGTCCTCCCAATGACCTATATGGGTCTTCCGGTTGACAAAGGGGTACAGACAAGGAAGTTATGGGAGAATTTGATCAGTAAAGTTAATGAGAGATTGTCCTCTTGGAGTGGGAAGTGGTTATCTTGGGCTAGAAGAATTGTGATGCTAAAAGCAATGATTGCAGCTCTACCAATTTATTTGCTTTCGTCTCTGGCTCTGCCTTGCTATAGGGCTTCACAACTTAACCAAATAATGCATTGATTCTTTTGGAAAGGTACTTCGAATTAGAGGAAGTTTCCTCTAATCTCTTAGGACATGATTTGCAAATAAAAGAAGGCTGGTGGAATAGGGATTCAAGATGTGTTGAAGCAAAATAAGGCCCTGGGTGCCAAGTTGATATAGAGCTTGTATACTAGGAACCAGGTGAAGTGGGCCATAATTATTCAATATAAGTACCTGGAGGAGGAGGATTTAGCAAGCATCTTAAGGGCCGCAAATCTTCCAAATGGGTCACGTGTGTGGAATTTCATCAAAGCTTGTAGACCCCTAGTTTTGGAAAGTCTTTCTTGGGATATTTATGATGGCCGGAAGGCAAAATTTTGGGAATATTCTTGGTGCGGTTGGCCGAGTCTAAAGTCCTCTGTAGGACTCAACAGAACGAAGGAGATTCTTTCATGATCATGGGGTGCATATATACACAATTATATGGAGGAACGTCGGGTGGATGGTGTCCTAGAATTTGTCTTGAAAAGAATTGATTTGGGTTTGATCCCTAAAGAGGAGGAAGGTCTTTTACAAGTTGAATTGGAAAAAAGAATGGTGGTGATCAGACCTAGGGAGGACCGTCTGGTCTGGGTTGGTTCTGCTATAGGGAACTACACTTCTAAGGATGGCTACAAGTTGTAGAGGGTGGAGGAGAGACCTTCGCCTTTACCTTGGCACTTGTGTTGGAGCAGTGCTTGCCTTCTAAAGGCTGAAACCTTTGCTTGGGCGCTGCTTAGAGGGAGGATCCTCACAGCTGATAGGTTTTTCTTTTTGGGATACGAGGGCCCCTCACGATGCATTTTATGTAAAAGGGTTGAGGAAAATTTGGATCATCTATTATTTGGTTTCCCTTTTGCCCAGGCTTGTTGGAGATGGCTTTATGCCAAGTTGGGATAGAGTGGTGCATTTCCAAATGATGTTCTCTCTCTTTTTTTTGCTTGGCCAGTCTTGAAAAAGGATTCTCTCTATCATGACTTGTGGATCATGAACCCGTCCTTGGTCATCTGGGAGATTTGGAAAGAATGAAATAGGCATTTTTTTCAGAAAAGGCGAGGTTCTTTCTGGCTTTCATTAATCGCTTGGAAGCGGCGATTATGGAAGTAATGAATGGAAGAGTGAAATAAAAGAGTGAAGGAGATTGGTGCTTTTTAGAGTGGGATGCAAGCATGCACAAAAATTGGTTTGTGTTACGACCCAATTCTGCGTAAATTAAAAACTTTCCCATTTTCACTTTAAACATGTAAAAGTAACATATAACAAAGATATTACAATAAATTTCTTCCTTTCTTTATTGATAAACATGTACAAGTTACAATATGTTTCCTCATGAATTTCATTTTCATTGCAAATATAAATCAGAGTTAAAGATACGATTGCATACATAGCATTAAGCTTTTGCACAAATAAGTAAGAAGGTCGAGAATCCAAATCCTTTCAAATCTTGGTATCGGCGCTCGTGCATGGAGGAGAAAAACATCACTGAGCTTTTCCGTAACCACGGACTTATAATGCGGTCCCTCGCACACATATCGTTCGATAGATGGCCCTCCCTTCGAAAGAAGAGATTGGTAGGGTATCCGTTAACGATTACCAACTGAGCATAGTGTTGTGTCCTACACAACTAGAACCTTGTTATTTCACAATCTCGATCTAGTACTGGATCACAATGAGCCCGGCGGTGAAGTCTCAACTATCTCACATCTGGAAGTGGATGTCGTGCCTTTCTTGCTAGCACTGTAGTATTCTCGTTGGTACTTGAATGAAGGTCATCTATCATAAACACTTTCTCGGGGGCCGATTTGACTTAAAACTTCCCTTACTCACATAGGTTTTGTCCTTCAGTGGATGATTAAATCATCGAGACATCCCTACAATCTATCGAACCTACTAGAAATGAAAAGCATTAGCGTCTTGTATCAATTCCTCCTAACCGGAACTCTCTTAATCCTGGAGTACAACATCTCGATTATCCTAACTTAAGCTAAAGACTTCATGATTACATATCAACTCTACGATCCTGGTAGCTTTAATAAGTATGTTTAAACACATATAGAATCATACACAACATGCAAGAAACCATTTTAAAATGCAAACAAATCCTTCCCCTTTATCTTTTCCATTATTTCGTTTAAATGCAAGAAAAATAATCTAATCCCTTAAGCTTTTTACTCATATATTCCCTTTTTCACAATTCCCCTAATCATTGAATCCTTTTCACATTCTCTTCTTAAATGAATTGCTTTAATTATTCATCAAAACAGTTCTTCCCTATTAGAACTAATTGAAATCAGCAATCACAAAATCAAAAATGGAAACAACACTTCAATAAAAATTATAAACTAGGAAGATTCATGCCTGATTTTAAAGCTTCTCCTTCCAAATTTGCTCTTCTAGATTCTCCTTCAAATAAGCTTCCAGGTTTCAGCTAACTATGGCTTCTTTTAATAAAAGTATTTCACTCTATAGTGAACTCCTATAACTCTTCTCTCAGACGTGTTTCCACCACTCAATTCCTACTCAGCTATACAAAATCCTCACTATATACTCAAAATGACTTAATTCACTGTGACTGCTAAATGCTGGAAATAATTTACTGTGCTTATCAAACTCAGCAATACAGGAAAACTCAGGCAGTACAATAAAATGGATATGGAATGAAAATAGTAAACTGGGATTGCTCTGGGGTGAGTTCTACAATGATGGAAGAATCGTATAGGGGCAGGTGAAAGCAGTTTTCCACTTAAGAAGGCATGTTCATTGACAGCAAAGTGCCCACAAATGGTCAAAATGATAGATGGCGGATTCTTTAAACCCTTAGTCATCAGATTGAAGATGATTCGACCAGTTTATTGACAGCAAGAGGAGAATAATTCAAAACGCATATGGAGAAATTAATGACAAGTTTATTTCATTTGGCGAATTTGTTCAATTTATTAAAAGCATGACAACTCTCCATTGTAGCATTTCTGATTCGGTTAATCTGAGATTTCATTACGACTGCTCAAATAATCTGATTTCATTTTATTCACCAAGCAAAGAAATAGAATGAAACATTCAGGGCATCTGGCCCTAATCCGTCTGAGTTACGTGCCATTTCATATTTCATTTCGGCGTTTTCTTCTTTATTTGACTGAAATATTCAATGGCGTTTTCAAAATAAATATGTTGCATTGCTAAAGCTGGAATTGAATTCAGCAGTTCATTAGAAATCCAGCGATTTAGAGCCATAATTTCCATTTTTCTTCATAGTTGTTAAGCCTTAAATGTTTAACTTTCTTTCATTTGATTTTGTTAATATGTGGTATACTCTATTAAAATAACATATAATATGATTTATGTATAATTATTTAAATATCCCAAATAATATTATATACATTTTAAACTATATTATATTAATATTTTAATATAATATTAAATATATTGAAATACTTAACTTTATACTAATACATATATATTCATTTACATTATATGTAAAACATGTAAATTTATATATATGTATTCGTATAATTTCAGAGGGAAGATATCATTACAATATATAATTCATTTATCTCGTTAGCCGTGGGTATGTATATTTGTATATATATCAGTATATATACTACATGTATAAGTATCCATAAATACATTTATATCGACACATACGTATGGCATATCCATCTGCTTTATACGTTTGTATCGACATGAATGTACTTATGGGTACTTGTACATATCGTATTCGTATGTACTAATACACATATCCACCTCTAACCAGAACTTATCATTTATAAGGTTATACTGGCAAGCATCACTTGTTTACATATTCAGAAGAAGACACGACTCCTAATGATACTAGTCAAACCTACGGATGACTTACCTTTAACCAGAACAATGACTTAGCTTACACAGTTCTAAGGTTTGTGTGTGTATGTTCAGTTTGATAATCGTTACTGTTTACCCGACCAAGTTCCTCCCCGAATGATGTCTCTCCTCTGTCCGGAGGTACAGTCTTCATACCTGCACATCACGACATGACACCGGCAGTCATATGCTCATAACAAGGTAAAAACATCTCACAAGTTAGAATACTATTATTCTATAATTGTATGCAACATTTAATCAAGACTAATCATTTTAGAAGTAACAATCAAATGAAATCATCATTTAAACATAACTCAATCATTTATTAACAAGATCAACCATGTCTTATTCATCATCAAGATTCACATATTACATTCAATGGCCCTATACAATAGTAGCTATAATATCGGGATGTAACATACTTCCCCCCTTAGGAATCATCGTCCCCGATGAACTAAGGTTTTATTCAAAAGCATAAAAACATGACTACATTTATTCTACACTCTTGAAAACTTCAAGAATGTTTTATTGGCGTTATTTGGACATCAACTTGTCCATCACTCAT
This sequence comes from Sequoia sempervirens, assembly GCA_007258455.2. Lineage (NCBI taxonomy): Eukaryota > Viridiplantae > Streptophyta > Pinopsida > Cupressales > Cupressaceae > Sequoia > Sequoia sempervirens. Next base: position 9,944 of record VDFB02163172.1, read on the forward strand.
GGTAACGTGTTTCTTCTGCTGAAACATGGCCTTTTGCGTAGGTAGTGAATTGCCATGCTGGTTACCAGAAGTTTTGTTAGGGCATTCATTTGCATAATGATTACCTCTACAAATAAAGCATCCTGCTCTTGGTCCTCTTTTCTCTATGGTTTCCCCAATCTTATTGTCACCTTCACTGGCTTTTCTAGTGTCATTATATCTGGAGTTGTCTCTTTTCCAGTCTCTTCTGAATTCCTTCTCATTGAAGCGAGATCTCTTCCCCTTTTTCCTTGCTGCATCTTGCGTAAATTCTTCCTTCTTGGGGGCAATCTTATCAGGAACTTCAGTTTCCTTCTTTTGTTCTTTTCCTTCATTCTGATTGGAGTCTGCCTTAAGCTTTTGTTCCCGCTTAATGGCTTTTTCATACACAAGATCCATTGTGGTCGAACCATGCATATCGACTTCACCTCCAATATTACTGTTCAATCCCAAGATGAATTTCCTGATCCGGAATCGTTCATCCTTATGATAGATAGGAACATATCGCAGAAGCCGAGTAAATTTCTCCCAGTACTCGTTGACTGACATGGTTCCTTGCCTCAATTCTTGGAAATCAGAAAGTTTTTGGTCATAATAGAGTTGTGGCAACCACCGCTTGCGGAAAATTTCAACGAACTCTTCCCAAGTCAGCTTCCAGGAATTTATATCCAATTCCAGTTTCTTGTTCTCCCACCAGTTAGAAGCTTCACCCGCTAACTGATAAGCACCCCAAGCTGCTTTAGTAACTTCGTCATAATTTCTTATGTCAAAGTACTTTTCCATTTGTACTAACCATACCTCAGCTTCGTCACCTCCGGCACTTCCATCAAATTTTGGAGGGTATACCTTCTTCATATCCTTTGTTAACTCAGTGGACACTTGTTTCCTCTTCTTCTCAATAGACGGAGTTGGAGATTTCTCCTTCTCGTGGTTGTGATTAATGCCTTCTCCATGCGAAGAACTTTCCTCTTCATTATTGGTGACAGGTATCTCAACTGCTTTTGTCTTTTCAAGGTTGGACAATCTCGCCAGAATCTGTTCCAGCTTAGCTTCTATTCCTGTTGGTTCTTGTTCCTCTTCACGACTTGTTCCAGGAATATTTCTTGTCCTCTCATACACTTTCACCATGATTTAATAGTTCACTTTAACCTGAATGTTTAATACAAGTTAGCCTAATTAAACTTTTAACTATCTTTTGGAAAACATATAAGCATGCATTCACAAGATTTTCATTCAAGTTTTGGTTTATCACTTTCGCTTATTGACTATAATATTTTGTACATTCGCTCAACTGAATATTTCAAGTATGATCATGGTTTGTTTGCTAAACTGAAATACCCTTTTCAGGATTTTAAGCAACTACTTGTTCATAAATCAAAATCCTGTAAATGTTGATTTCTTTCATGAGTTTATCCACTTAGAACATTATGTTAGTTCTACTAACATAATCAGATTGATCTATTTCATGTTCTATCATTTTCCTCTAGAATCTAAAGAGAGTATGTATGTTCTACCAATGATGATTTCCGATCTTCACTTTCTGGTATACCGGACATTACCTTGCCACATTCCGTGCAGCTTCTTACTCTATCTTTTTCTAGGTTATAGTGGTTTCTCATCCGACGATTTCCGTTGTCGTTCCGATGTCTTAACTTGACATTAATTCTCTTGTTTCATTCTCAAATAGACTCAAAGCTGTTCTATACCAAATCCAAAAGTTTCCAACTCTTTAACTATAGTTTACAACTATAAAAGGTTATCTCGTTCCTTGAAGTTATAAAACTATTTCGTTGGATAAAGGTATAACCTGGTTATTCATCCTAACCTTTCTGCCTAACCTAATTGCATATGTTTCCGCAATTCTAGGTGACATTTGTTGGTTTAGGAGTTTCTTTTGAGTTTAACTCTTAACTCGTTCTAGTTTACTTAAGTTACTAAGGATCTCATTTTTTTTTTTTTTTTCTTTAAGTTCTTTTCTCTTGTCTTTGCAGCACAAGAACTTTTCAACCGTTATCTTCTGATAAGGTTTACGCATTGTTGCGTAATGAGCTCATAGGTTTCAGTGAAGAACCTGGTAGCTCTGATACCACATGTTACGACCCAATTCTGCGTAAATTAAAAACTTTCCCATTTTCACTTTAAACATGTAAAAGTAACATATAACAAAGATATTACAATAAATTTCTTCCTTTCTTTATTGATAAACATGTACAAGTTACAATATGTTTCCTCATGAATTTCATTTTCATTGCAATTATAAATCAGTTAAAGGAATCTGATTGCATACACATAACAATAAGCTTTGCACAAATAGAAGTAAGAGGTCAGGAATCCCAAGTCCTTTCAAATCTTGGTACATGACGGCGCTACATTGTGGAGGGAGAAACATCTTCGAGCTTCGCCAACCAGTGGACTTATGATGGGTCCCCTTGCGATCATTCTTGATGTGGCCCTCCCTTCGAAGAAGAGATTGGTAGGGTATCCTTTAACGATTACCAACTGAGCATAGTGTTGTGTCCTACTCAACTAGAACCTTGCTATTTCACAATCTCGATCTAGTACTCGGATCACAATGAACTGACAGTGAAGTCTCAACTATCTCACATCTAGGTGGATGTCGTACCTTTCACTACTTTGGCCAAAGTATTCTCATTCAGTACTTCGAATGAAGGGCATCTATCATAAACACTACTCAGGGCCGATTTGACTTAAGGCTTCCTTACTCTACGCATAGGTTTTGTCCTTCAATGGATGAATTCGTCATCCCAGACATCCTACAATCATACGAACCTACTAGAAATGAAAACAGTATTCAAGCGTCTTGTATCAATTCCTCCTAACTAGGAACTCTTAATCCTAGGAGTACTTAACTTGTCTCAGTTATCCCTATAACTTAAGCTAAAAGACTTCACTTGATTCTGCCATCATCTCGATCCTAGTAGCTAATAAGTATGTTTACGTATTCCCACATATAGAGATCATACACAACATGCAAAAACCATTTTAAAATGCAAACAAATCCTTCTCTTTTATCTTTTTCATTATTTCGTTCTAAAGCAAGAGAAACATTCTAATCCCTTAAGCTTTTTACTCCTATATTCCCTTTTTCACAATTCCCCTAATCATTGAATCCTTTTCATTTTCTTCTTAAGTTTGTTTAATTATTCATCGCTTGATTCTTCTCTATTAAAACTAATTGAAATCAGCCATCACAAAATCAAAATGGAAACAATACTTCAATAAAAATTATAAACTAGGAAGATTCATGCTTGATTTTAGAGCTTCTCCTTCCAAATTTGCTTTTCTAGATCCTCCTTCAAATAAGCTTCAAGGTTTCAGCTAAATATGGCTTCTTTTATGAAAGAATTTCACTCTATAGTGAACTCCTATAACTTCTTCTCACAGACGTGCTTCCACCACTCAATCCCTACTCAGCTATACAAATACCTCACTTTAAACTCAAATGACTTAATTCACTGTGACTGGTAAATGCTGGAAATAATTTACTGTGCTTATCAAACTCAGCAATATGGGAAAACTCAGGCAATACAATGGAATGGATATGAAATGAAAACACTAAACTCAGATTGCTCTCAAAAGGTGAGTTCACAATGAATGGAAGGGCGTCATTATATAGGGCCGAATTGAAACAGTTTTCCACTTAAGAAGGCATGTTCATTGACAGCAAAGTGCCCAGAAATGGTCAAAATGATAGATGGCGGATTCTTGAAACCCTTAGTCATCAGATTGAAGATGATTCGACCAGTTTATTGACAGCAAGAGGAGAATAATTCAAAACGCATATGGAGAAATTGACAGCAAGAAGTTTATTTCATTTCGAATTTGTTTCAGACTGTTAAAAACGTGACAACTCTCAACTGGCGCGTTTTTACAGTTAGGTTAAATGCCAAGTTTCATTTCTGACTTCTTCCTTGCTCAAATGGCGTACAGATTTCATTTTATTCACCAAGCAAGAGATGAATCGGCCATTTTCAGACGTCTGGCCCTAGTCGCTTGGGTTACCTGCGCGTTTTTCATTTCCTTATTTCATTTTCGCGTTTTTTCTTCTTTATTTCGACTTTGTAAATCTTCAATATTTAAATGACGTTTTCAAAATAAATATGTTGCATTTGCTAAAGCTCAGAATTGAATTTCAACGGATTCATTAGAGAAATCCGCGATTTAGAGAAATTCGCGAATTTCCATTTTCTTTATGATTTACATTCGCCTTTTATAAAAGTGTTTCAAATGTTTAACTTTCTTTTCATTTGATTTTGTTAATATATTTGGTATACTCTATTAAAATACTTATATAATATAGTTTATGTATAATTATTTAAAATATCAATTTAAATAATATTATATACATTTTAAACTATATTATATTAATATTTTAATATAATACTAAATATATTGAAATACTTATCTTTATACTAATACATATATATTCATTTATATTATACGTTAAACATGTAAATTAATATATATGTATTCGTATAATTTCAGAGGCAAGATATCATTACAATATATAATTCATTTATCTCGTTAGCCGTGGGTATGTATACTTGTATATATATCTGTATATATACTATATGTATAAGTATCCATAAATACATTTATATCGACACATACGTATGGCATATCCATCTGCTTAATACGTTTGTATCGACATGAATGTACTTATGGGTACTTGTACATATCGTATTCGTATGTACAAATACACATATCCACCTCTAACCAGAACTTATCATTGATAAGGTTATACTGGCAAGCATCACTTGTTTACATATTCAGAAGAAGACACGACTCCTAATGATACTAGTCAAACCTACGGATGACTTACCTTTAACCAGAACAATGACTTAGCTTACACAGTTCTAAGGCTTGTGTGTGTATGTCCAGTTTGGTAATCGTTACTATTTACCCGACCAAGTTCCTCCCCGAATGATGTCTCTCCTCTGTCCGGAGGTACAGTCTTCATACCTGCACATCACGACATGACACTGGCAGTCATATGCTCATAACAAGGTAAAAACATCTCACAAGTTAGAATACTATCATAATTCCATAACTGTATGCAACATTTAATCAAGACAAAATCATTTAGAAGTAACAATCAAATGAAACCATCATTTAAACAGGACTCCTTCATTTAATAAAGAGATCAACCATGTTTTATTCATCATCAAGATTCAAACATTACATTCAATGGCCCTATACAATAGTAGCTATAATATCGGGATGTAACATACTTCCCCCCTTAGGAATCATCGTCCCCGATGAACTAAGGTATTATTCAAAAAGCATAAAAACCTGACTCTACATTTATTCTACACTCTTGAAAGCTTCAAGAATGTTTAATTGGCGTAATCTGGACATCAACTTGTCCATCACTCATGGCAGTGTTCTTCCTCTGCTGAAACATGGCCTTTTGAGTAGGTAGTGAATTACCATGCTGGTTACCAGAAGTTTTGTTAGGGCATTCATTTGCATAATGATTACCTCTACAAATAAAGCATCCTGCTCTTGGTCCTCTTTTCTCTATGGTTTCCCCAATCTTATTGTCACCTTCACTGGCTTTTCTAGTGTCATTATATCTGGAGTTGTCTCTTTTCCAGTCTCTTCTGAATTCCTTCTCATTGAAGCGAGATCTCTTCCCCTTTTTCCTTGCTGCATCTTGAGAAAATTCTTCCTTCTTGGGGGCAATCTTTTCGGGAACTTCAGTTTCCTTCTTTTGTTCTTCTCCTTCATACTGATTGGAGTCTGCCTTAAGCTTTTATTCCCGCTTAATGGCTTTTTCATACACAAGATCCATTGTGGTCGGACCATGCATATCGACTTCACCTCCAATATTACTGTTCAATCCCAAGATGAATTTCCTGATCCGGAATCGTTCATCCTTATGATAGATAGGAACATATCGCAGAAGCCGAGTAAATTTCTCCCAGTACTCGTTGACTGACATGGTTCCTTGCCTCAATTCTTGGAAATCAGAAAGTTTTTGGTCATAATAGAGTTGTGGCAACCACCGCTTGCGGAAAATTTCAACGAACTCTTCCCAAGTCAGCTTCCAGGAATTTATGTCCAATTCCAGTTTCTTGTTCTCCCACCAGTTAGAAGCTTCACCCGCTAACTGATAAGCACCCCAAGCTGCTTTAGTAACTTCGTCATAATTTCTTATGTCAAAGTACTTTTCCATTTGTACTAACCATACCTCAGCTTCGTCACCTCCGGCACTTCCATCAAATTTTGGAGGGTATACCTTCTTCATATCCTTTGTTAACTCAGTGGACACTTGTTTCTTCTTCTTCTCAATAGATGGAGTTGGAGATTTCTCCTTTTCACGGTTATGATTAATGCCTTCTCCATGCGAAGAACTTTCCTCTTCATTATTGGTGACAGGTATCTCAACTGCTTTTGCCTTTTCAAGGTTGGACAATCTCGCCAGAATCTATTCCAACTTTGCTTCTATTCCTGTTGGTTCTTGCTCCTCTTCACGACTTGTTCCAGGAATATTTCTCGTTCTCTCATACACTTTCACCATGATTTAAAAGTTCTCTTAAACCTGAATGTTTAATACAAGTTAGCCTAATTAAACTTTCAACTATCTTTTCGAAAACATATAAACATACATTCACATGATTTTCATTCAAGTTTTGGTTTTCCATTTTTCTCATTGACTATAATACTTTGTACATTCGCTCAACTGAACATTTCAAATATGATCATGGTTTATGTAATTGTTTGCTAAACTGAAATACCCTTTCAGGATTCTAAGCAACTACTTGTTCATAAATCAAAATTCTGTAAATCAAGTTTTCCAAAACGTTGATTACTTTCATGAGTTTATCCACTTAGAACATTATGTTAGTTCCACTAACATAATCAGATTGATCTGTCTTATGTTCTATCATTTCCTCTAGAATCTAAAGAGAGTATGTATGTGCTACCAATGAAGACATCCAACCTTCATTTCTTGGTATCCCGGACATTACTTTGCCACATTTCGTGCAGCTTCTTACTCTATCTTTTCCTAGGTTTTAGTGGTTTCTCATTCGACAATTTCTGTTGTCGCTTTCATGTTTTAACTCCGACATTAATTCCTTGTTTCATTCTCATAGACTCAAAGCTGTTCTATACCAAATCCAAAAATTTTTGACTCTTTATAACTGTAGTTTACAACTATCGAAAGTTGTCACACTCCTTCTCATTCCTTGGAGTCACAAAACTATTTCGTTGAATAAAGGTATAACCTGGTTATTCATCCTAACCTTTCTGCCTAACCTAATTGCATATGTTTCTGCAATTCTAGGTGACATTTGTTGGTTTAGGAGTTTCTTTTGAGTTTAACTCTTAACTCATTCTAGTTTACTTAAGTTACTAAGGATCTCATTTTTCCTTTTCACCTCTTTAAGTTCTTTTCTCTTGTCCTTGCAGCACAAGAACTTTTCAACCGTTATCTTCTGATAAGGTTTACGCATTATTGCGTAATGAGCTCATAGGTTTCAGTGCATAACCTGGTAGCTCTGATACCACATGTAACGACCCAATTCTGCGTAAATTAAAAACTTTCCAATTCTCACTTAAAACATGTAAAAGTAACATATAACAAAGATAATACAATAAATTTCTTCCTTTCTTTATTGATAAATGCTTTTAAGTTACAATATGTTTCCTCCTTGAATTTCATTTTCATTGCAAATATAAATCGAGTTAAAGGAATCTGATTACATACATGGCTGTGGCTTTTTGCACAAATAGAAGTAAGAAGGTCGGGGAATCAAATTATTTCAAATCTTACGGTACATGGTATTTCGGTTGTGGAGGAGAAACATCACTTTCGACTTTCCGCCAACCACGGACTTATAATGGGTCCGCGCGTCCATTTTGCAATGAACGGCCCTCCTTGAAGAAGAGATTGGTAGGGTAACCTTTAACGATTACCAACTGAGCATAGTGCTGTGTCCTACTCAACTAGAACCTTGCTATTTCACAATCTCGATCTAGTACTCGGATCACAATGAACTGACAGTGAAGTCTCAACTATCTCACATCTAGGTGGATGTCGTGCCTTTCACTACTTTGGCCAAAGTATTCTCATTCAGTACTTCGAATGAAGGTCATCTATCATAAACACTACTCAGGGCCGATTTGACTTAAGGCTTCCTTACTCTACGCATAGGTTTTGTCCTTCAATGGATGAATTCGTCATCCCAGACATCCTACAATCATACGAACCTACTAGAAATGAAAACAGTATTCAAGCGTCTTGTATCAATTCCTCCTAACTAGGAACTCTTTATCCTAGGAGTACTTAACTTGTCTCAGTTATCCCTATAACTTAAGCTAAAAGACTTCACTTGATTCTGCCATCATCTCGATCCTAGTAGCTAATAAGTATGTTTACGTATTCCCACATATAGAGATCATACACAACATGCAAAAACCATTTTAAAATGCAAACAAATCCTTCTCTTTTATCTTTTTCATTATTTCGTTCTAAAGCAAGAGAAACATTCTAATCCCTTAAGCTTTTTACTCCTATATTCCCTTTTTCACAATTCCCTTAATCATTGAATCCTTTTCACATTTTCTTCTTAAATGATTTGTTTTAATTATTCATCAAAACAGTTCTTCTCTATTAGAACTAATTGAAATCAGCCATCACAAAATCAAAATGGAAACAATACTTCAATAAAAATTATAAACTAGGAAGATTCATGCCTGATTCTAGAGCTTCTCCTTCCAAATTTGCTTTTCTAGATCCTCCTTCAAATAAGCTTCAAGGTTTCAGCTAAATATGGCTTCTTTATGAAAGAATTTCACTCTATAGTGAACTCCTATAACTTCTTCTCACAGACGTGCTTCCACCACTCAATTCCTACTCAGCTATACAAATACCTCACTTTAAACTCAAATGACTTAATTCACTGTGACTGGTAAATGCTGGAAATAATTTACTGTGCTTATCAAACTCAGCAATATGGGAAAACTCAGGCAATACAATGGAATGGATATGAAATGAAAACACTAAACTCAGATTGCTCTCAAAAGGTGAGTTCACAATGAATGGAAGGGCGTCATTATATAGGGCCGAATTGAAACAGTTTTCCACTTAAGAAGGCATGTTCATTGACAGCAAAGTGCCCAGAAATGGTCAAAATGATAGATGGCGGATTCTTTAAACCCTTAGTCATCAGATTGAAGATGATTCGACCAGTTTATTGACAGCAAGAGGAGAATAATTCAAAACGCATATGGAGAAATTGACAGCAAGAAGTTTATTTCATTTCGAATTTGTTTCAGACTGTTAAAAACGTGACAACTCTCAACTGGCGCGTTTTTACAGTTAGGTTAAATGCCAAGTTTCATTTCTGACTTCTTCCTTGCTCAAATGGCGTACAGATTTCATTTTATTCACCAAGCAAGAGATGAATCGGCCATTTTCAGACGTCTGGCCCTAGTCGCGCGGGTTACCTGCGCGTTTTTCATTTTCCTTATTTCATTTTCGCGTTTTTTCTTCTTTATTTCGACTTTGTAAATCTTCAATATTTAAATGACGTTTTCAAAATAAATATGTTGCATTTGCTAAAGCTCAGAATTGAATTTCAACGGATTCATTTGAGAAATCCGCGATTTAGAGAAATTCGCGAATTTCCATTTTCTTTATGATTTACATTCGCCTTTTATAAAAGTGTTTCAAATGTTTAACTTTCTTTTCATTTGATTTTGTTAATATATTTGGTATACTCTATTAAAATACTTATATAATATAGTTTATGTATAATTATTTAAAATATCAATTTAAATAATATTATATACATTTTAAACTATATTATATTAATATTTTAATATAATACTAAATATATTGAAATACTTATCTTTATACTAATACACATATATTCATTTACATTATACGTTAAACATGTAAATTAATATATATGTATTCGTATAACTTCAGAGGCAAGATATCATTACAATATATAATTCATTTATCTCGTTAGCCGTGGGTATGTATACTTGTATATATATCTGTATATATACTACATGTATAAGTATCCAAAAATACATTTATATCGACACATACGTATGGCATATCCATCTGCTTAATACGTTTGTATCGACATGAATGTACTTATGGGTACTTGTACATATCGTATTCGTATGTACAAATACACATATCCACCTCTAACCAGAACTTATCATTTATAAGGTTATACTGGCAAGCATCACTTGTTTACATATTCAGAAGAAGACACGACTCCTAATGATACTAGTCAAACCTACGGATGACTTACCTTTAACCAGAACAATGACTTAGCTTACACAGTTCTAAGGTTTGTGTGTGTATGTTCAGTTTGGTATTCGTTACTGTTTACCCGACCAAGTTCCTCCCCGAATGATGTCTCTCCTCTGTCCAGAGGATCAGTCTTCGTACTTGCACATCATGACATGACACCGGCAGTCATATGCTCATAACAAGGTAAAAACATCTCACAAGTTAGAATAATATTATTCCATAATTGTTTGCAATATTTAATCAAGACAAAATCATTTAGAAGTAACAATCAAATGAAACCATCATTTAAACATGACTCATTCATTTAATAACGAGATCAACCATGTTTTATTCATCATCAAGATTCAAACATTACATTCAATGGCCCTATACAATAGTAGCTATAATATCGGGATGTAACATACTTCCCCCCTTAGGAATCATCGTCCCCGATGAACTAAGGTATTATTGAAAAGCATAACAACATAACTCTACATTTATTCTACACTCTTGAAAGCTTCAAGAATGTTTTATTGGCGTAATCTGGACATCAACTTGTCCATCACTCATGGCAGTGTTCTTCCTCTGCTGAAACATGGCCTTTTGAGTAGGTAGTGAATTGCCATGCTGATTACCAGAAGTTTTGTTGGGGCATTCATTTGCATAATGATTACCCCTACAAATAAAGCATCCTGCTCTTGGTCCTCTTTTCTCTATGGTTTCTCCAGTTTTATTAACACCTTCACTAGCTCTGCTAGTGTCACCATACCTTGAGTTGTCTCTTTTCCAGTCTTTTCTGAATTCCTTCTCATTGAAGCGAGATCTCTTCCCCTTTTTCCTTGCTGCATCTTGTGCAAATTCTTCTTTCTTGGGGGCAATCTTGTCAGAGACTTCAGTTTGCTTCTTTTGTTCTTCTCCTTCATACTGATTGGAGTCTGCCTTAAGCTTCTGTTCCCGCTTAATGGCTTTTTCATACACAAGATCCATTGTGGTCGGTCCATGCATATCGACTTCACCTCCAATATTTTTGTTCAGTCCCAAGATGAATTTCCTGATCCGGAATCGTTCATCTTTATGATAGATAGGAACATATCGCAGAAGCCGAGTAAATTTCTCCCAGTACTCGTTGACTGACATGGTTCCTTGCCTCAATTCTTGGAAATCAGAAAGTTTTTGGTCATAATAGAGTTGTGGCAACCACCGCTTGCGGAAAATTTCAACGAACTCTTCCCAAGTCAGCTTCCAGGAATTTATGTCCAATTCCAGTTTCTTGTTCTCCCACCAGTTAGAAGCTTCACCCGCTAACTGATAAGCACCCCAAGCTGCTTTAGTAACTTCGTCATAATTTCTTATGTCAAAGTACTTTTCCATTTGTACTAACCATACCTCAGCTTCGTCACCTCCGGCACTTCCATCAAATTTTGGAGGGTATACCTTCTTCATATCCTTTGTTAACTCAGTGGACACTTGTTTCCTCTTCTTCTCAATAGACGGAGTTGGAGATTTCTCCTTCTCACGGTTATGATTAATGCCTTCTCCATGCGAAGAACTTTCCTCTTCATTATTGGTGACAGGTATCTCAGCTGCTTTTTCCTTTTCAAGGTTGGACAATCTTGCCAGAATCTGTTCCAGCTTCGCTTCTATTCCTGTTGGTTCTTGTTCCTCTTCACGACTTGTTCCAGGAATATTTCTCGTCCTCTCATACACTTTCACCATGATTTTTAAAAGTTCACTTTAACCTGAATGTTTAATACAAGTTAGCCTAATTAAACTTTTAACTATCTTTTGGAAAACATATAAGCATGCATTCACAAGATTTTCATTCAAGTTTTGGTTTATCACTTTCGCTTATTGACTATAATATTTTGTACATTCGCTCAACTGAATATTTCAAGTATGATCATGGTTTGTTTGCTAAACTGAAATACCCTTTTCAGGATTTTAAGCAACTACTTGTTCATAAATCAAAATCCTGTAAATGTTGATTTCTTTCATGAGTTTATCCACTTAGAACATTATGTTAGTTCTACTAACATAATCAGATTGATCTATTTCATGTTCTATCATTTTCCTCTAGAATCTAAAGAGAGTATGTATGTTCTACCAATGATGATTTCCGATCTTCACTTTCTGGTATACCGGACATTACCTTGCCACATTCCGTGCAGCTTCTTACTCTATCTTTTTCTAGGTTATAGTGGTTTCTCATCCGACGATTTCCGTTGTCGTTCCGATGTCTTAACTTGACATTAATTCTCTTGTTTCATTCTCAAATAGACTCAAAGCTGTTCTATACCAAATCCAAAAGTTTCCAACTCTTTAACTATAGTTTACAACTATAAAAGGTTATCTCGTTCCTTGAAGTTATAAAACTATTTCGTTGGATAAAGGTATAACCTGGTTATTCATCCTAACCTTTCTGCCTAACCTAATTGCATATGTTTCCGCAATTCTAGGTGACATTTGTTGGTTTAGGAGTTTCTTTTGAGTTTAACTCTTAACTCGTTCTAGTTTACTTAAGTTACTAAGGATCTCATTTTTTTCCTTTTCATCTCTTTAAGTTCTTTTCTCTTGTCTTTGCAGCACAAGAACTTTTCAACCGTTATCTTCTGATAAGGTTTACGCATTGTTGCGTAATGAGCTCATAGGTTTCAGTGCAGAACCTGGTAGCTCTGATACCACATGTTACGACCCAATTCCGCGTAAATTAAAAAACTTTCCCATTTTCACTTTAAACATGTAAAAGTAACATATAACAAAGATATTACAATAAATTTCTTCCTTTCTTTATTGATAAACATGTACAAGTTACAATATGTTTCCTCATGAATTTCATTTTCATTGCAAATATAAATCAGAGTTTAAAGTAATACAGTTACATACATAGCTCGTAAGCTTTTGCACAAATAGAAGTAAGAAGGTCCGGGAGATCGTCCTTTCAAATCTTGGTACATGTTTCATTGTGGAGGAGAAACATCACTTTCGGTGGCTTTTATTCAACCACTTGTTGGACTTATAATCAGGTCCCATACGATCATTCTGATAAGGCGGCCCTCCCTTTGAAGAAGAGATTGGTAGGGTATCCTTTAACGATTACCAACTGAGCATAGTGTTGTGTCCTACTCAACCAGAACCTTGCTATTTCACAATCTCGATCTAGTACTCGGATCACAATGAACTGACAGTGAAGTCTCAACTATCTCACATCTAGGTGGATGTTGTGCCTTTCACTACTTTGGCCAAAGTATTCTCATTCAGTACTTCGAATGAAGGTCATCTATCATAAACACTACTTAGGGCCGATTTGACTTAAGGCTTCCTTACTCTACGCATAGGTTTTGTCCTTCAATGGATGAATTCGTCATCCTAGACATCCTACAATCATACGAACCTACTAGAAATGAAAACAGTATTCAAGCGTCTTGTATCAATTCCTCCTAACTAGGAACTCTTTATCCTAGGAGTACTTAACTTGTCTCAGTTATCCCTATAACTTAAGCTAAAAGACTTCACTTGATTCTGCCATCATCTCGATCCTAGTAGCTAATAAGTATGTTTACGTATTCCCACATATAGAGATCATACACAACATGCAAAAACCATTTTAAAATGCAAACAAATCCTTCTCTTTTATCTTTTTCATTATTTCGTTCTAAAGCAAGAGAAACATTCTAATCCCTTAACTTTTTACTCCTATATTCCCTTTTTCACAATTCCCCTAATCATTGAATCCTTTTCACATTTTCTTCTTAAATGATTTGTTTTAATTATTCATCAAAACAGTTCTTCTCTATTAGAACTAATTGAAATCAGCCATCACAAAATCAAAATGGAAACAATACTTCAATAAAAATTATAAACTAGGAAGATTCATGCCTGATTCTAGAGCTTCTCCTTCCAAATTTGCTTTTCTAGATCCTCCTTCAAATAAGCTTCAAGGTTTCAGCTAAATATGGCTTCTTTTATGAAAGAATTTCACTCTATAGTGAACTCCTATAACTTCTTCTCACAGACGTGCTTCCACCACTCAATTCCTACTCAGCTATACAAATACCTCACTTTAAACTCAAATGACTTAATTCACTGTGACTGGTAAATGCTGGAAATAATTTACTGTGCTTATCAAACTCAGCAATATGGGAAAACTCAGGCAATACAATGGAATGGATATGAAATGCAAACACTAAACTCAGATTGCTCTCAAAAGGTGGGTTCACAATGAATGGAAGGGCGTCATTATATAGGGCCGAATTGAAACAGTTTTCCACTTAAGAAGGCATGTTCATTGACAACAAAGTGCCCAGAAATGGTCAAAATGATAGATGGCGGATTCTTTAAACCCTTAGTCATCAGATTGAAGATGATTCGACCAGTTTATTGACAGCAAGAGGAGAATAATTCAAAATGCATATGGAGAAATTGACAGCAAGAAGTTTATTTCATTTCGAATTTGTTTCAGACTGTTAAAAACGTGACAACTCTCAACTGGCGCGTTTTTACAGTTAGGTTAAATGCCAAGTTTCATTTCTGACTTCTTCCTTGCTCAAATGGCGTACAGATTTCATTTTATTCACCAAGCAAGAGATAAATCGGCCATTTTCGGACGTCTGGCCCTAGTCGCGCGGGTTACCTGCGCGTTTTTCATTTTCCTTATTTCATTTTCGCGTTTTTTCTTCTTTATTTCGACTTTGTAAATCTTCAATATTTAAATGACGTTTTCAAAATAAATATGCTGCATTTGCTAAAGCTCAGAATTGAATTTCAACGGATTCATTAGAGAAATCCGCGATTTAGAGAAATTCGCGAATTTCCATTTTCTTTATGATTTACATTCGCCTTTTATAAAAGTGTTTCAAATGTTTAACTTTCTTTTCATTTGATTTTGTTAATATATTTGGTATACTCTATTAAAATACTTATATAATATAGTTTATGTATAATTATTTAAAATATCAATTTAAATAATATTATATACATTTTAAACTATATTATATTAATATTTTAATATAATACTAAATATATTGAAATACTTATCTTTATACTAATACACATATATTCATTTACATTATACGTTAAACATGTAAATTAATATATATGAATTCGTATAATTTCAGAGGCAAGATATCATTACAATATATAATTCATTTATCTCGTTAGCCGTGGGTATGTATACTTGTATATATATCTGTATATATACTACATGTATAAGTATCCATAAATACATTTATATCGACACATACGTATGGCATATCCATCTGCTTAATACGTTTGTATCGACATGAATGTACTTATGGGTACTTGTACATATCGTATTCGTATGTACAAATACACATATCCACCTCTAACCAGAACTTATCATTTATAAGGTTATATTGGCAAGCATCACTTGTTTACATATTCAGAAGAAGACACGACTCCTAATGATACTAGTCAAACCTACGGATGACTTACCTTTAACCAGAACAATGACTTAGCTTACACAGTTCTAAGGTTTGTGTGTGTATGTTCAGTTTGGTATTCGTTACTGTTTACCCGACCAAGTTCCTCCCCGAATGATGTCTCTCCTCTGTCCAGAGGATCAGTCTTCGTACCTGCACATCATGACATGACACCGGCAGTCATATGCTCATAACAAGGTAAAAACATCTCACAAGTTAGAATAATATTATTCCTTAATTGTTTGCAATATTTAATCAAGACAAAATCATTTAGAAGTAACAATCAAATGAAACCATCATTTAAACAGGACTCATTCATTTAATAACGAGATCAACCATGTTTTATTCATCATCAAGATTCAAACATTACATTCAATGGCCCTATACAATAGTAGCTATAATATCGGGATGTAACACACACACACATACATACACACATTGTCACACATACTTACATACACACATCATACATACCTTATACCTATACACACACAACATACACTCACTGCACACATACATACCTACATACACATTACACACACATCATACTTACAAGTTATACACACATGCATACACATACATATATATCCACACACATACATACAACTTGTGTTTATCCACATAGATTACTTGCCGATCTGTGAACTATGATTGAAAGTCTGAAAGTACTTTTACAGTGGAATATCTGCAATAAATATAGTATGGAAATTTTGAGCAATTGCTATGTAATCTGCTGCTCCCAGCTACAAATTTTTGAGATTCTCAGAAAAATGTCTTAGTATTATAAATCATGTAACAGGGTTAGGACTGCAAGTTGCATACAAGTAAAGAAAATCAATGTGCATCCAGCAAACATACAAATATAAGAATGAAAAAACTGAAATTAGAATAGATAGTATTCTAAATGAAATGTCTTTTACTTTGATTAAATAAACAATTAGTTATTTGTTCCTTTGTAATGGATTTGTTACAACTTCTAATATATTTATTATTCAACTTCTAATATTGTAGGTTAATATTTAATCACAATGACATCCGCCTCTGCATTGGTTTGGACTCAGCATGTGCAAGTTAGCCCATTGGAAGGAGACCCCCTTGTAGCCATGATCTAGCTTGGAAACATGGTGTAATCGGGCCAGTATAAGGGAGTGTTATTTGTACTTGGTGCAAGAAGAGGGTTAGTGGAGGCATCAATTGCCTCAAATACCATCTTGTTGGTATTCCTCGCCGTGATGCCAAGGAATGTCCAACAGCCCCTGAAGAGGTGAAACAAGAGATGCTAGCCCTTCTTGCAGCACTAGATGAAAAAAAAATGGAGAGGGCAAAGACGCAAGCAGCCATACAAGAAGCCATTGCTCCAAATTTGTCAAGAGAATCTGAGGCGGATATGCAAGGCATTGTGGGCTCTAGTCACGGTCCACGTATACATACCCTGAGCAAATTCCAGTTTTTTGTGCCTAGAAATGAACGAGGATCACAACCTTCATTGGAAGGTAGTGGGTGGAATAGGGAGGTGCACAAAGAAGCAGACAAGGCTTGTGCAAATTTTTGGTGTTATAACAACCTTCCCTTCAATGTGGTAGCATTGACAGTTGTAGGGAAAGGGTACAAGGCCCCTAGTCCAAGAGATATAAGTGGTAGGTTACTTGAAGATGCTATTGTAGATGCAAAAGAAATTGTGTAAGTTGAAAAGAAGCAATGGCAAAAGTATGGATGCTCAATTCTTTCAGATGGCTGGATCGATGGGAGAAACCACTCTTATCAATTTTATAGTGGCTTCAAATGGTGTGATGGTTTTTCTAAAGTCAATTGATGCCTCCAACATAGTAAAGAATGCAAAAAATTTGAGTTTGATGTTGGAGGAGGTTGTTTT
>VDFB02163173.1:0-17693 GCA_007258455.2 Sequoia sempervirens
TGTGTCACCCGTTGAAGCTATCATATCTCATTCCATCTTACGTAAAGTGAGTATTGCCAAATTTGGTGTCTAATAAATGAAAAAGTGCATAATTGAAAGGTGCAAAAAGAGTATCCTATTCAACTATTTGACTTCAAGATTATTGGAAGCTAGTCTTACAACTAGTTGGTGGTTGGTTTTGCAATGGGCATGTATTATGGAAATGTGTATACATTCTTAGGCACTATCCAACCTAGTACAATTGGATAGTATGTGTATTAGAATTTTATGTGTGTCATCATCTAGTTAGGGATAGTGCCTAAGAAGGAGATAGATTTAATACAATTCTAATACACACATAAAATTCTCATTGATCATTCTCATTAGAAGGAGATAGGTTTATGTATTAGAATATGTATTAGGATATGGATAGTATATATATTAGAATTTTAATACACATACTATTTTATGTGTGTATTAGAATTTTATGGTTTATAATCAAGTAACTTTTTGACCAACCATCTATGGTTGCTTGAGCTCCAACACCAATCTCCTCCAATGTCACTTCCAACATTTCTATCTCCATCCTTCATATATCTTCTCTTATTTGATTTAACAAGTTTTTATTTATCCATCATTCTTAAAATAACCTCCAAGACATCCATCATGGAACCATTTCCTATCTCATCAACTACAATTTGTCTTCCTCCTCCCCAACGTCAAGTAAAGACTTTCTTCCTTCTCATTATAAAAACTTGTCCTTTTACAAGACTTTTCACCCATTAAATTGGGATTCTTTCAAACCCCTCCAACAGAACCAACACCTCAATAATGGTGATAATCTTTTCTTTATCATATTGACCATAAGAAATAATGTATCCTCTCAAAAAAAACTAATCATGATTCCTTGAAACATTGAAAACCAAAACCTCCCTCCTAATCCAACTTCTACTTCAAATCATAGAACTTACCCAAAGGTCAATCTCTTGTCTTCTCTCAAATAAAAATTGAAGGCCTTTGGAGGTCCACAAAGAATAGACTTCCAAAAGTTTATGAGTATCTTACACGCTGAGAAAATCAAATCAACAAGTTGGAAGGGACAAAGATTCCTCTGCAACACTTCTTTCTTCACCAAAATATAGTACAAACACTAACCCAAAATTTCCTCTTTCACTCCCTCTTACGAACAAATCCAATCTCTCATTGTGGAAAACAACATAAACTTCACCTCCTCCATTTCCTCCTTAAATCACTCACCAAACCCACCAACTTTTTCCAATAACTTTGACAAAAAGTGGAATTTTACATATACAGACATAATTTATGTATAAATAAAATATAAGGCTGACAAATAAAAGAGCAATTCCGTGCCCTTTTACACAAACCAAAAATAAATATTAAACGTTGGACCGTTTACGAATGCCATGACACGCCGACCAGGGTGGTCTGCCGCCACTCATACAAATAGTCTTACACGTGTCATAGAACATACATGCACATAGCTAACTTCCATTCCATCCGTCATGTTATCCATGAGATGTTCATACATGAGGGAGGGGATGGGCATCGACACGCAAATCGATGGCGTGGGCGGCAAGCAAGATGGGGCCAATCACATTAATTCGCGTCAAAACTAGGCGCGACAGTATATTCAAGTAGGTGAGAAGAGAAGTGGGTCCCACTTCTTCCCCTTCCCGCCAAATGTTGAGGTAAAGTCCAGCTGTCACTGAAGTCGGCGCGTACTGTCCGTCAGATCTACTGAACCCTGCGGTGCCACGTGGCATGCTAGGCGCTTACTTACCGGTGGTAACTCTTGTGATTACTTGATTGGCAGTGTGAGCAATTGACCGCTATAATTCCGGTCATGGCCGTAACTGCTTGCGGAATAGAAATGTCATCGCCGCCGTCGTTAAATTTGACGGGCATCTTTGCTGTTAATTTTTTAGGTAATTTTTGTTTTTTTCCGCGCTTCCTACGTGTGAATAGCGGCACTGGTAATGGAGGAAGAGCATATGATTGTAACGGTGAATATGGTATTGGGCCCACTTCCACTAGATTGTCTTATTTTTGCTATAACAAGTCGACGGGCGCCATTTTCTTGCATTGCACCTGGTCCATGATTTTACTTCACTATGGTTCTATCATTACTTATTTATATGAACTGGTCTGGATCCATTGTTTATCTGATCATGGGATTACACATTTGATCGTAATTATTAATTAATTGAAAATTATAATATAATGAATTTTTTTCAATTAATTAATAAATATGGTCAAATGTGTAGTCTATGGTTGGGTAGATGTCATTATTGTATTCAAGGTCATTTTTTGTTCATTTTAAATGTTGTGAGTAGACCTAGATCTAAAAGCATTTGTGATTCATCCATAAATAGCACAATTATAATATCAACATTATATCATTTGTTTACACCATACTAGGCATATTATATGCTTCCTAGTTGTCTTTGATATTTGTTTATCGTTGTCAAATCAGTTTGCCTAAGGGCTTGACCAAAGAAGACAAGTCCATGCCTATCAAGTTCTCAAACAAGGTATCGCAACACCAACCCACTTCAAACATGAGCACAAGAAGTTGAAGTACATCTATAATTGTCATAAATTCTCTACTAATTTCAATTCTTTTATGGATTTGTGTGCTCTTGTGAGAAATGTTAGATTGAAGAAGTTAACCTCTAATGTGCTTAAATATGGTTCATATTCTCATACTTCTTCTACATCTTTTGACCCTTCTTGTGATAATAGAATTTGCATACCCTTATCACACTTTTGTGTCTATTTTATCCCTTTCACCATGTGTACATTTTGCATCACGATTTCATCCTTTCCCTCTAGCCTTTGTTACCTCCTGACTATGTTGTTCATCTTTGCCATGTTGTCTTAAGCCTTGTCTTCTATTTAAATTTTGACCCCTTCCTATGTCCTAAGTCTTTATTTATGTTTCTCCTAGTTGTTAATGTTGGAGTAGCAATAAAATGAATGTAATATCCAAGAACTTCCACAAAATGAATGTACACACAAAATACCAAAAACTATCATGAAAATGTGTAAAATGCACAAAGAAACTCCTTATATATGTAGGACAAGGATAGAGTAGGAAGGTGAGTGAAATATTGAATAACCTTCCAAGAAGTGTGACACACGTAGAACACTTGGGACAAGTGTGAGAGCATGTGTCATGTGCTAATGAGGTGAGACAACACAACCACTAAGTGGACTTAAGCCAATGTGAATAGGTCTACTAGGAACTAGTTAAATGGAATCTAGTTAGGAAATGACTATCTTCACACTAACGCCCACTTGAGTCATACTTAGGGATAAAATCAATAAAAAAGGTTTCTCAACAACACTTGATGAGGTACTCATACAAAATAAGTGTCTCACAAATAGAGTAAATTAGAAAACCTTGTGGAAAAAAATTGTTCTCCAAGAAAGAGAACTAAATAGAAAAGGAGAACTCAAGAGCCCCCAAGAATAACTTCCTTCACTCCAAGCATAAGTTACAACTCAAGATAGTGAGGTGATGCTAAAGGTTTAGTGAAAATTCTAATAACTTACTCCCAAGTAGTCAAATACTCTAAGGAGAGAACATCATCATGGATAAGTCGTCAAATGAAATGCATGTGTATCTTGATATGCTTCATCCTCTAATGCTCTACAATGTTGTGTAAAATTTGAATGGCACTTTGGTTATCATACCAAAGAATAGTAGTATGATTAGGCAATAGACCAAAATTTTCCATGTTGTCAAAGCCATAAAACCTCATGGTTGGAAATAATTATACCTTGATACTTAGCCTTAGTGGATGATAATACACTAATGGTTTATTTCTTGCAAGACCATGTGATTAGACCTAAACCAACAAAAAACCCAAAAGTAGACTTCCAAGAGTCAACACCACCTACCTAATCAAAGTTGGTGAAGCCTACTACTTGTGAAGCTCTTGGTGTGTGCTAAATGTCAAAATGTGTGGTGCCCTAGAAATATTCCTCAAAATTTGTTTAGTTTCTTTCCAATGAATCTCATGGAGTTCATTTGAAAAAAGAAAGAGACAAGCCCAACAACAAAGGTGATATCAGGATAAGTCTGTCAAATACAAAAGACTACCAACTATCTATACAAAGTTGCACCAACACTAGGTGTTGTTCAAGTGGCAATCATAGTGACATTAGACTAAAATGGTGTAGGAGCATGCTCATAGTTACCCATGCTAAACTGATGAAGCAAGTCAATGGTATATTTTTTTAGTATATGGAGATTCCCTCAATAGACTATAGAACCTAAACAACAAAAAAGTAATGTAGGAGCCCAAAATTGGCCATTTCAAATTGCTCCATCAAAGTGTGTTGAGTATATTGAAGTATGGATGAAGAGCTACTAATGGGAATCAAATCATCTACATACAAGACTAGTATCAAAATTTCATCCCCATTTCTTTGAATGTACATTGTGTGATCTAACTGGCAATGCAAAATAAAATGTAAGAAAGAAACCATCAATATTCACATAGCAGTCCTAAGGGGCTTGTTTAAAACCATACAATGAACATTAGACCTTGGAAAAAATTAAAAAGAGCCTCCATTGTAGTTTTCAAATCACATCTTCTCCATCCAAGTGAATGTATGTACCGGCTTATCGAACGGTACCACTATCTTCCACCCACCCACCACTACCTTAGAATAGTAGGGGCCCACCCGCCCCTTCCATTGATCCACCGACCCAATCTCTATAGTTTATATACCAATCTCAACATCCTAACTGAGAAGTCCTTCCATTAGAACTCGTTACTTCTAAGTTAACACCGACATTGACTAGCTTCTTCTCAAGTCCTACCTTCTAGTTAGACTAATTCTAGGGAATTCCCTTACTATTCTATGGGGATCCCCTACAATCTATAGGGCTTGATCAGTCGACATTTCTGCCCTACTACTCTCTACTCGAGCCGTAGGTGAACTATAGCCCCCCACCCTGCATGAGGAGTAGTCGGGATGGGTGGGGGGTTAAATTGTCCCACCCATTATGAATCAAAGAAAGTCCATTGGGAAAACCCAATTGACCAAGGCTCCACCACCACATAAATCCTAGAGGCTACTCCATATAGATATCCTCATGAAGATCACTATGCAAGAAAACACTCCCCACATCCATTTTGAAAATTGAGCATCTTTGAGATGTAGCAATAGAAAGCATAAGGAAACATAATCCATCTTGGCTATAGGGATAAATGTCTCAAAGTAGTAATTAAATTCAACGTATAAAAATTCATTAGCTATAAGACATGCCTTCCACATTTTGCTAAAAATATTAGCTACATACTTGGTGTTGTACGCCCACTTGCACTAAACAATATTTTTTCCTTAGGAAGAGAAATCAAATCCTATGTATTAATTTTCCTTAGGAAGAGAAATCAAATCCTATGTATTAATTTTCATCAAGGAAGAATACTCATCTATCATAACACTATCCTACTCTAAAATACTAGAAGCCTCTAAAAAACTAAATGCATCAATAAATATAGAATGACTCAAAAAACTAGTGCTAGACATCTATGAATGAGTGAAACAAGAACTCATAGGATCACTAACTAAAGATCCAACCTCTTGACTAAGTCATGAAATGAAATGCTTGTGTATCTTGATGTTCTTCATCCTCTGATAATCTACTCGGTTGCATGAAATTTGAATGGAACTTTGGTTATCACACCAAATAATTAGGATGATTACTTGTGGTAAACCAAACTTTTCCATAAGCTATCAAATCCATAGCTCCTCTTGGCTGGAAATAATTCTACCTTGATACTTATCCTTAGTGGATGATAGTATAATAATGGTTTGCTTCTTACAAGACCATGTGACTATACTAGAACCAATGAAAAAAATAAACCCAAAAGTTTCCACTTCCATGATTCAACATCACCTACCCAATCTAAGTTGGTGACGCCTACTATCTGTGAAGATCTTTGTTTGCACTAAATACCAAAAAGTGTGGTGCCTTGAATATATCTCAAAATATGTATGGCTTCCTTGCAATAAATCTCATGGAGATCATGCGAAAAGAAAGAGACAAGCCCAAAAATAAATTTGATATTAAGGTGAGTGTGTGTCAAATACAAAAGACTACCAACTAACTATTTATACAAAGTTGCATCAAAACAAGTGTTGTGCAAGTGGAAATCATAGTGATACTAGAAAAACTGTGTAGGAGCATACTTATAATTAGCCATGCTAACTAATGAAGCAAGTCAATGACATAACTTTGCTAGTATATGGATATCCCCTTAGTAGATTGTAGAACCCAAAGACCAAGAAAGTAATGCAGAAATCCAATGTTGGTCATGTCAATGTGCTCCATCAAAGTGGGTTGAATATCCTTAAGCATGGATGAGGAGCTACTAGTAAGATTGAAATTGTATACATACAAGACTAGTATCAAAATTTCATCTTCATGTCTTTGAATGTGCATTGTGTGATCTAAGTGGCAGTGAGTGAAACCAAATACAAGAAACCATCAATCTTCTCATACCAAGTTGGAGGGGATTGTTTGAAACCTGTGCCGTATAAAAATGACCCCTTGTCATTTTCATGGTCTTTTAGGCTTTTCTTCATGATGCTTGGTCTTTTTTTCTTTGATTTATTGATGTAATATGTCTTGAACATTCACATTAAGTCCTTAAAATTCAAATTATGACGTCTTGTCAAGGTGTTGTGAAGTGTTGTAAAAAAATTCTACACTTTTCTAGACTTTATTCATTACAATTCACCTAAAAATCACCTTTTCAACACTTATCAAGTCCTATTTTTAATTGTTGTAAAGTCTTGTAACAAGATTTCACACTTTTCTATGCACAATTTCACTATTTACACCTTTCTTATGCTTTATTTGACCCCTTTATGCCCTTATAAGGCTTAATTAAGTGTATTTTTGAATGCAAACCCGACAAATAACATTAAATGTGACTTAATTCCCGACACCCATTTTCAAGCCTAAGGTGGGACCCATTTGCCATGGGTGGCGAATGAGCCCCTCTTGGCTCCAAATTCAAAATATTTCAAATTTTCTTTCAGGTTTTTATTCAAAATTACTTGATGTTGGCCTATGATGAGGTATCAATGGGTTGCTAAGGCACAAAAATGTATAAATAAGTTTTTTTCTCCTCATTTCACATCTCCGACAATCTTATAACTCATTCAAGCATCCAATTTACATTTGAGCACTTTACATCCTATAATCAAGCATCAATCAAGCATTCAAGAGAAGCCATTAACATATCTTTAGATTTTCTTCAACAAGGGTTTGGTAAGTTGATAGCATTTGCATGTTATTTGTTTATCATTCTCCTTCAGTTCATTATTTCATTAAGGGTTTGATTACCAAAGTGGGATTTGACCAAGGAAAATCCCTATAACCTAACCCTTAACCATTTTCCCCCTTTTGCATGTGTGTGTTGCAAACTTGTGTATGCAGATTTGACAAGCATTTAGGTGTTGAAAAGTGGACAAGAAGTCAACAAAGTGTTTCAAGTCAACAACATTCTATTTCAAGCTTGGAGAAGACATTATGTCTATTTTTTGCAGATTTGGCTTCGACAACCTAACAAGCAGACAACCTCAGATCTGGTGCTACAGAATTGTCCCATGATTTCTCAGAATTTTGGGAGAGGAGTAATTTTCCATCAGTGGTGAATGAGTCCCACCTTAAGGCTAGAAATCTAGGTTTTGTCAAGTTCTGGATCCCGACACTCAAAAACCTGTTCTTGATAGTTTTCATCAGAAGTAGGAATGATTCGCCATCAGTGGCGAATGAGTCCCACTGGTGATTTTTTGTGATTTCAGAAAACATTTAGAAGATTCAAGATTCTCCAATTTCTACCCAGGTGCACTCTGATTTAGCCTCTTTCTGTCCTCTTTTGCATTTGTTCATTCATAGTTCATTGTTTGCAAACATCATTGTGTTTTCCAACATTGCATAAATCTTAGGTTTTGCATGCATAATCAGTCAATTAGTTCATATAACTACACTCAGATCATTCTATTTAGTTCAAATAACATCATACATTGCATAATTTGAGTGAACCTAGCTAGATCTTTTGGCCCTACTTTCTCCTTTTAGGTGAAAAACCCTAGAAGTGCTAGAAAGGTCTAGGGTGCCAAAAATCTATGGTTCAAAACCATACAATGAAAGTTGAGGCTTACAAACAAGCAAGGATTTTTGCACAAATCGTATATGCTTATCCATATAGATCTCCTCATGAAGATCACCATGAAAGAAAACACTCTCCCATCCATATGGAAAATTGATCATAATGTACAAGGAAAATAGAATCCATCTTGGCTATAGGGGTAAATTTCTTAGAGTAATCACTAACCTCAACCTATAAAACCCCCTTAGCTACAAGAAATCCCTTATACCTTAAATTGATAGAAAGATTAGTTGCATACTTGGTGCAGTACACTCACTTGCACCAAACCATTCATATTCTCTTAGGAAGAGAAACCAAATCCCATTTATTATGAATCATCATCCTAGCATCTTTCCACCCACTAATTGGGATCAACTAGAAGAAAATACTTATAAAAGCAAAGAGCATGCATTTAAAGCTAAAGAATCAGTAAATCAAGATGGACACATAAAATGCAAATGGATCCCAAAGAAAAATAAAGAAAATGATTCCTATCGAAATCCATTAGTCAAAGAAACTATGGGGAAAAATAAAAAATGGAATTTTATCCATCAAAGATGTTAGCTGATGAAAAATAAATCTTCAAGAGTGACATACAAAGTATATGAAGAAGTTGGTCCTAATTCCAATCGGAATTCCATATCCACCTTTCATTGCTCATCATACTAAGTTTGGAGAATCAAAGATCCATTATCCAAACTATCGACTAGTCCATCCTCGTCTCATATCCCTCATCAAAATACACCTTCCCTCATAAATCCTAGAATATCCAACTCTCATATTAACCATGTCCTAGCAGCAACTATTTATCCAGTTCATAACCCATATTTGGGTCATATGCATTATAATACAACACTAGGCACATAGATTCATTAGGCCTCATATATGGGGGAGTTTTATTAAAAACCTATTAAATCTTGTATTGAACTCAAAGACTGATTCATTTAATCCGTTACCTATGCTTGTGAACTCATTTATCACAAATCTAGGATCAGTCTTATTACCATACTATTCTCTAAATATCATTTTGAAATCATCCCAAGATCCAATGCTTGCATTTGAAAAGTTTCTATACCAATCTCTAGCTTTACTAGTCAAAGACTACATAAACAATTTCATTACAACATCTTCATGTTCCACCACAAATTCATCCAACAAATTTAGAAAGGTACTAAGATGTTCTTCACTAGTTATTGTATCATTTTCTAGGAATCTGGCAAGGTATGACCTTATCTCATTAGGAATTTGATTAGGATATACAGGAATACCACTAAAATCACGTTGCCTATATCTATATCCATTTGTAGTCCAACATTCTACCTAGAGGATTTCCCATTCCTGGATTTTGCTAAGCATTTTGATTTGTGGGGATATTCTAATGTTGAGCTACTAGAATATATTGACTTTTGATGTTGGGTGAGGCACTATATTACAACTAAGAACCCATTTGGTTATGTTCTTGAGTATATGGTGTATAATTTCCCACTCCATATTTTGTCCAACATACTATTGATGAGACATACCACCTACTCTGACACCTTTTTGTTGATAATTATGAGTAGGATTTATGTTAGGACCTACTAAAACACTTGATTTCATAGGCAAAGAATTTGCAGTAGGATTATTTTATGAAGTAGAGGGGTTTTCATTTCCTAATGAAACATTTATCATACTGGTTGTGTTAGGTACAATCTATGATGTAACATTAAGCTGAGGATTACTCTGAGTTCTCACATGAGAAGTGTTTAGAGGGAAACTTATCTAAATGCTACCTCTAGCTTGGTTTTGAGATGTTAACATAGTAGTGCTACCAACATGATAGGAAACTTTCATACTTTCAAGTTTTCTCCCCATATCATCTTTTTTTCTCACATCTTCTCTAATTCTTTCTTGTTCTAATATATTCATTTCCAATTGTATGTCATTCATTTCTTTTAATAGTTCTTCCTCAATTTGCAAGGTATTTTCAAGAGGAGCTTGGAAAGACACATGAGGAACATCAGTGGGTATTTTTAGAGGTGCATACCAGTTCTAAATTGGAGCTCATTATTTGTAACAAGGTTCTCATAAGAAAAATGATGCATTTATTTTGTTGCAAGGTTTTCATAAACTTGTTGCACCACAGAGTTTACAAGAGGAGTATTGGGATATATAACATTATTTCTGAGATCATACTCCCTCTGTATCTATTCTCTATCTTGTTCAACTCTTTCAAGAAAATCTTGTTGTCTTTCAGATGCATCATTTCTTGTTGGTGAACCAATGAGACTATCACCACTATTTGAATTGACAAAGGGGTTTCCAAAAGGAGTTGACTTAATTGTACTACTAGTCTTTCGTTTCTGTGTTTTATTTGGTGGCTTTGTTTCAAGCTCCTTTGTATGGTCACCTTTGTGCAGGTATCTTCTACCTTCCATGATGATATCCTCCTTAGATCTCCTCCCATTTCTTTTCAACTGGTCCTTTTGAGGTGTAACAAAGTATCATATTTTCCACCCAAATTAATGGGAATAATATCTTCAAGTATTTTACCAAGACTCCAAACTTGAAAATTTTCAAAAAAAAATTCAATAGACAACTTTTAATGAAACTTTAGACTCAAAACCATAAGATATCGACTATTGGACAAAAATATCTTAGTATCCCCAATAGAGTCACCAATTTTTTGGTGGATCGGATGGGGTAATTCAACTCTTATAATGATAGATATAACCAAATATAACAAAAATTCTTTGTTCTTCCCCAATAGAGCCACCAATTTGTTGGTGTTTCCAACCGATTGTCTAGGATTTTCTAAAGGTTAGCTAAATCTTATGATTAAAAACCCTAGGTTAGTGGCCAACAAACATGAGATAGATTTTATAATTTTCTCCTCTACACTTTAGGCTTTGGAAAACCAAGGTGTGTTCTCCTATAACATCAATAATCATATATCAATGCTTACAATGTTGCATTTAAAACAAATTCTTCACACTAGTTTTATAGAAGGTAAGATTGACTGGTTAAATCATCTTCAAAACCCTATATATGCTTTGTATTACTTTGTTAGAGTGGACTTGAGAATTAAACAATAAAAATGTAGTAAAAGTAAGATTTTGATTTTGTTTATATTTGATTTTGCTTAACCTTAAGCTCTATGAATTATTTTGACCAATGCCTTATCCATAATAGAGTCAAGAAATGAAGTAAACTCCTATAACAGACCAACCCTTTGGTTTCTTATAACCTCACTACATTAGAGTGAGAAACCAACAAAAGATGAAGCTATTATACTACTTATTAATCCCTATTGTAACAACACAATCTCTAATGATCAAACTGAAAGAAAATTTAATCTGTTATTTGAACATAAGCTAACAATTCAAGCATCCATAACACCAAATATGATATGAGAACCAAAAATAACCCTTGGTTATATTGATTCAAAAGATCTAAATGAGTTACAATATGGAGAGCATAATAGATTGGTATTCAAATTTGGAACAATACAACGAGTATTTGAATCATATATTGTTATTACAAAGAAAAAATACAACATTTCTTCTTTGAATTTTAGAGGACTTAACTATACAACCTACCTTTATACAAAGATGTAAGACTAATAAATCCTAAGATTTAAAACCTTAGATTCAAAAACCTTAGAATGAGGCTCAAAATTCCTTTATAGACACAAGGAAACAATAAGCAAAAATACTCATTCGATCCCTTAATCACTATAAGAAAAAGCCAAGTGGTGACACTTATGTACATAGGACAAAACATGATTATAAAAGGTAACAACCACCAAAAAAGTAGTTGGAGATCTTCTAGAGCATTGATGTTGGTGTATGGAGGTGATCTCAAAATTTCTCCTTACAGATGATAGGACACTCTTAACATTCTCTGCCTATCAAACCCATGCAATAGTTATGCTAGGTTGGTGAAGACCAATTGAAACACAACTCAAGTTGCAACACTTTCCTCTTCCTTTTCTTCACTCTATCTTGTTGATGTGTCCATCCCTGGTGGAAAAATTGGTTGACTCCTTCCACATGGGACTTGTAGTCATCACCAATTAAAACTTGCACCATATTAGGAAAACCTAGAAAATTGTACCTCAATTTTGTAAGTGAATCTATGTATAGGTTTATTTGATATGCATCCACCTCTCCTTTATTAATTTTACTTTACATGGGAGTGAGAATATTTGTAAATTTAGATTTCCACTCCCTGCAAGTCATTATCTCCCCCTCATCATTCAAAATTGGAGGCATATTAAACTCCTCAAAACCCTCAAAGGTACTTAATTCCATTTTCATGAGGTCCTTGTACCTATTTTGATGACCGACTATGTCATCCAATAACTTTGACTTGCTCAAAATATCAGATAGTAAGTTACCATCAAAATTAGGATTCTTAACAATAATTTTCAATAAAGTAACCCCATGGGACCAATTGGATTGGAAGCATCTTAGCCTCATCCATGCTTGATTATGGCTAGCATATGTATTCCTTAAAGTGGTATAATTTTCCCGTACTTTATCAATTTGAGAAAGAATGCTTGACAACATGTACCCAAAAATGTTGTCAACCAGGTCTAAAACCTTCTTCACAACTTCCTCCTTTGTTGCTTTGGCTTCTAACTTGCTTTGTTTCAACTCTTCCTTCAACCTTTTGATCTCAATGATGAAATTATTTTTCTCTTGTGAGGCTTGAGCCTCACTTATTTGCTATGGAGGGGGCAATAGCCCTATAATTATATTGAGTTGTTGTAACTTTTGATTTAGTTCATTGGCCTTGTCTA
This sequence comes from Sequoia sempervirens, assembly GCA_007258455.2. Lineage (NCBI taxonomy): Eukaryota > Viridiplantae > Streptophyta > Pinopsida > Cupressales > Cupressaceae > Sequoia > Sequoia sempervirens. The sequence continues at coordinate 12,961 of VDFB02163173.1, forward strand.
AATTAATCTCCCTATAGTTTCTTTATTGTGGCCTCAATAAAAAGGATTTTATTTACTATTAAGTAGCTGCTTGAACTACACTTGTGTCCCCCACTCTTCTCATAATGAGATCGCCAATGAGTTCGCTAGGGTCATTTATTACCTAGGGCTTATTTGTTTAAGGGAAAATGGACCAAATTGCTAAGGTCTCATGGCCTGGGTGAAACCCTAATCCTAAATATAAACCCCCATCTTGCTCCTCATAATTCAAAATTGGGTTGTCATCTCCATGCCTTCTAATTGCATCAAATACAATTGCAAAACACATATCCCACCCTAGCAATAAAAGACGCCTTGTATTCTCCACAAGCTCTCTGCCTCTCTGTGGAGTCATGGCTTCTATTTCATCCTTCACATTTCTCCAAAATTCTTTAATGATTTCCTTCTCAATTTTAGAGAGGCTTCTATCAAAGAACTTTTTTGTAGTTCTCCTTTTTTATTAAGGAAAAATTCCTTTAACTCCTATGTTATGATGAACTAATCATCTTGTAGGAATTCCCTACAAGCTTGTGCCCTAATATCATCCACAATTTTTCCACCAGTCTTAAAATTGATGACTAACCTATCATTAGTGGGTCTCTCAATTAATTCCCTTAGAGGGGGCTGCAACTCTTGCACCATAAGAGCATAACAATTAAAATCATTTGGTCTGATGGGGTAATTTGCTAAAGGTCCGGTCATAGGTTCAATTTGTTGCAGTGGTGTGACTAGCAAGATGCTTGATGGTACACTTTCTCTAGAGGTTGAAGGACCTAAAGTGGATGGTGCAGTAGTGGGTACATTTTCTATCAATTGGTTGGAATTATCTAACATATTCATCATTTTGTCTATGGGATCTGTTAGATGTAAAAATGATCCTTGAAAAGAACGATTTTAACCCTCTTCCTTTTATTCTCAGCTCTGTAGATCTTCACTCACAAGGTTCTTCTTTGTGCAAATTGTCCTTTAATGGTGCAATTTTGAATAAGATCCTCCACACTATCAAAATCATAAGGGTAAGGAGAGAGCTTGAAAATAGTCCTTTTCTCGTGTATGAAATTCTTAGGCTCACATATCCTCTCCTTTCCCACCTTCATTTTGTAAGTCAACAACTTTCCATACAGTAACTCCATGCCTTCCCTTAATGTCACTATGAAATCAAAAAACACAACTATTCCTGGGAGGAGGGCATGCTTCTTATTGTTCCTAAAATGAGTCTTATCAAACTCATTTAATTGCCACATGTTCTCCATGAAGGTAATTCTATTAGGTACACTCTTTTGTAGCACATGGGATGTTACAAGGGATCCATATATTATGATTATGGTAGAATTGGTGTAGCAAAAATAATCGCCCCAATTATGATCAATCCCCTTCTCTAGAGTGAGGTCCCTTGGCCTCAAAAGTCTCCTCACTTCATCTAATAATCCCCAATCCACCAAAAATCCAAGACTTGCAACAAAGTCCTGACAAAGAATTCCTAAAATATGGAGTAGTTGGACTTGTTATAGTCCTTAACCCAAATGTAGGTCCACTCTTGGATTGTCAATATTCTCTTCTGCTCATCTGTGATCTTGACTTGTAGCAAGGGAGACCACACTTGAACTCCATTGTACAAAATGATATGGCATAAAAGTGAGTACCATTTGAATTGCACCACACTTGAATCCCTCTTAAATGAGCACAAGGATTTATGCAGCTCCTCTGCAACATATCCAACATAATCATAGGGTTTGTTGACATTCCTACTCTAGATGCCAACTACAAAGACCATTAGGTTAACATGCATCTAGATTTTTTGTCCAACCCCAAAACCCAACACAAGGAGAAATAGGTCTTTATGAAATAATCTTCAAAAATGTCACACCTAAAGGGTTCCATATCACCCATTACAAACATTTACAACTCTATATGTTGATCCCTAGGCCCGAAGCAGGGCAACCACTTTACTTTGTATTTGTCTAATTATACCTCAAATACTCTTTGTTTAAGGTAGAAAAATTTATTGGTAGTTGAGCATCATGGTTTTGATAAAATCCTTACAAATATGGTCTCTATCGAGAGGTAAGAGACTCCTTCCATCCATGTTGTATAGTGCCCTCTTCTCTGGGCTATAGGCTTTGGAAATTTCCCTTATCAACTCTACATTTATAAACACATTGGGCACAACCATCTTGCCCAATCCAAGGTTCCAAATACTACTAAAAATCCTATCTACATATGCCTTCTTGTATGCACACTTGAACAATGCACATACCCATGAATCAAAATAATAGGTTCATGATAATTATTGTTCTTGTCAAATACTCTGTCGACATGAATTCTCAAACCTTGAACCATCCTTGGTCTCTTCTGTGGTCCTAGGAGTTGTGCAATAATATCCTCATCCAACCCCAATTTATGACCCCTCGATGTTCCAACCATTTTCTTGAAATAGGGTTTTACAAAGATGAAACTAGGGTTTCTTAAAATTTTCCACTTCTAAAAGATTTATGAAAATTTTGGACAACATATACCCTCCACAAACCCTAAATTTTCTTACTAAATTGTGAACAATTTACGCCCTACCACCTTCAAATTTACAGAGATGTAAAAGGTGTACTTGTTTTGAAATCACCAATTGCCCTAATTTTGCTGAGAAAACCCTCATTCGCTTCGAAAATTCACAACAATTCACTCTAGCACTTAGCAATTATGGTTTGAATGATGCAAAATGAATCAATTAACCCCAAACTATTAAGAATTTGGTAGATAGCAATCAGATCTGCCATTAATGTCTTCGCATGCTTGAACACGTGACCAGTGGTAGTCGTTCATTGAGTTTGAATGTGGACTGTTGATCTTGAGATTAACGATGATCACATAAATTTAAAATTTCCTTTATGAAATGATGTCTCCTCTTATCACTATGTGAACACATGTCAACGCTTTGGGGACTTGCAAGAGCAAGAGATGACAAAATAAAGCTACCATGATAGTATAACTCTTTGCAAAGCAACAAAATGATGACACTTGGAAGAATTTTTGGGTTTTAAGGAAAGAGACAAGTTGGCCCACCATCTCCCTGTGAAGGGCTTAGCTTCAACAATGAGAATTAACATGTGAATTAATACATGTTGGATTTTCGCTAACTCACGAGGGTGAATGTGCTAAAGGAAAATACTTTGCGAAGTGAAGAGCTCTCGCGATATATGAAAACCTTAAATGCACGTGTCTTAAAAACAACTTAAGGCTACTAGGAACTAGGGGGAATAGTTGTGAACGACAGAAAAGGCTTAATAAAACATTAGCAACAAAATATTAGCAGTTGATTCATTTAATTTAGAGCAAGATGCATGTCACTATTTTGGGGACTCACGAAAGGAGAAAATGAAAAAATAATAGCCTCCTCGAGTTGAAGAAGCTATGTGATATGCGAATGAGTGTCCCATGGGGCCCAAGAAGACTTTAAATTATAGAGTGATACATAAAATATTTGCAAAAAAGGAACTGCTCAATTTCCTAATTCAAAGGTCTGGTTAACACATGGAAAAGATAACCTAAAGTTGTAACTTAAGAAGTAGGTGACCTTGGTAGCCAGTCAACAATGAGAAATAAGAAAAGTACAAGGGTTTTAGACATATGTTATGGTTTTGAATAGAGGATAGGGTTTTATGAGCCTTAATGGATGAGTTTGGTACCCTCCCTCACATAATTGAAAGATTTAAAAAATTTCATTAGGCCAAAAATGCCATAGGGATGCCAAATTTTGCAAGTACTGCCACACTACTGTATTTCACTCCATTTTTTGATGAAATTTTGTTGATCTATTGACAAACAATTGTCAGAATTCCAACGAATCACTAAAAAAAAATTGTCACTAAATTTTCGTTGGTTTTTGAACAAGCTTTAAAACGTTGAAATCATGACTGAACTTCATCAATTGCTGCCACAAAAAAGGGACCTAGTGTTCGTCGGAATATCAATGAAATTTTCATCAATCTAGCGACGAACAATAGCCATAACACACGTGGCATGCCTCTTCCAAATTGTTAGAACAATATGATAAATTTGTTGGAATTGCGACCAAGTTTCATCGAAAGTCCACCAAACATTCGTCGTTTGTTTGACGATCTTGCCATTGGAATGAGATCAAAATTGTGTTGGAGGTATAGCAACCTTGTCACACTTTTTTTTGTTTCGTCAGATTAGTTCATCGAAATTTTGACGAAACATTGTAGTTTTTTTTTTTAAAAAGATTTATCAGGAGGATTGACTTGTGGTCTCATCGACAGAGCACGAGGAAGTATATTGTTGGGACTTATACCATTGGGGTAAGTTCCAAATGTTTACTTGATCCGCTATGTCTCGCCGATATATTCCCAGTGCTCCTATCGGTGAAAGAAATGATGGTCTCATCGATGAAACTTCATCGTTGAGGCTTAAACATTTGGGCCAGCATATATTTTTCATGCTGAGATGACTTGTCTTGCTGATAGATTCTCTTCATCGATGAGACCATTAGCCAATCTCCCCAATATGTCTTCTTTAGTAATCCTGATCGCTACAATAGTTTTGATGTCTCATTGATGTGCTAAAAAGTGCTTGTAACCCAGAATAGGTTGGGAAGACCCATACCAGCTCTTGCCAATGTGATTTGTTTGCCACAATATCTTTGATTAGAAGGATTTTTAGGAGTAGAACAAGGTGACCATGGGTAATTATGTTCTATAGGG
>VDFB02163174.1:0-43086 GCA_007258455.2 Sequoia sempervirens
CTTAGCATCTTTGAATACTTTGATCAAGAGAGAATAGGGTAGCCGTTGGCGACTTTATTCTCGCTGGTCTTGATCCTGAAAAACACATCAACACCTAGCACATAAATAAAAACATACAAATAAATAGAAAAATCTCCTATTCACCAAACTAAGCCTAAAGTAAGCTTACAAATTGTGATTCCATTAAATGTTTCATTGCATTTTATAAGTACAAGACCAAATGAGGATAACAACTCAATGTCCTGAAACATAATGAAAGCATGATTTTCTCAAATGCCTATCTAGTGAAAATTAGGAAATAAAGCAAACTATTCCATAATTATCTAAAGAATAGCTATAAATAAATGTCAAATATCTATAGTATCCACCTAAGCAAGATGAATATAACCAAATTTATAATAAACAAGGTTGCATGAACAAAGATATAGATACAAATACTAATACAACTACTTTTCAAGACCTAATATGGATATGACAATTTTATTTAATATATATACATCTATATGTATATATATTATATTCTCTAACAATTTATATTTATTGTTTTGATTTAAAACACAAATAGTTAAATACATTCACAATCAAATTAAAAAAAAAAAAATTATATATATATGCTTGGTAAGTTGTGGACAAGGGGCCACTCCCATAAAATAAACATAATAAAATAGTGGTTCGCATCAACCCTTTAACAGGGGTGCATCAGAATCAAATAAATTTTCACAAACATTTGCTTTCTTTGATGATCTAAGGCCATATGATGCGTATGCTTTGAAGGGGGGGGCTTCTTCCTCTTAACTTATGTCCATTCTTGTTTTGTCTAAGAGAGGATCATTGTATTTTGATAGTTTATTTCCCCTATGCCCCCAAGACCAGTATCATTTGTGGACATAAGAGATCCTGAGGAGTCCTTCGAAGGAATAGATGTCTTAGAGTTCGCCTTTTCTATAATTGATGATGTGGCCTTTGAGATTGTGCCTTTTGAATTATCCTCATGTAAAGCCTTTTTTGACGGGTCTCGTAATTCTGACGAAAGGGGAGGATTTGGTTAAGAAGTGACCTTCGTAGGAGCATGGGGAGGAGCCAAGGCATTTTGTGCCTTTGGTGTAATGACATAATGGTGGGGCTCAACCCCAATCCATCAGGTTGGCCTAACACTTGAGGTCTGAGCATCCCTTAGATGAACCAGGTTTTTACATCGCAAAGTATTGTGATGTGTTGAGAAGCATTTCTTGCACCTGAAAGGAATTTTCTCATAGTTTATTGGTTGCCACCATCTCTTGTTGCCCACCTTCAAAGATATCTCAGCAGGAAGACCCTTTGAGAGATCCATTTCCACACATAAACGTGCACATGTTGAGCTAGAATAGTTCATTGTTTCTTTAGAGATGCATTAATACTTACCTAAATTGTTGCCAATGGCTTGCAAGCTCTCTGATTCCCAAAATTGTAAGGGGACATATGGTAGGTGCACCTATAGATATGAAGTAGAGAAAGTCTTTGATTGAGGGTCAAAGGATGGGAACCACGGTTTCAAGCATAAGAAATCTCCATTTGAGGGACCATAGGCCATTTTCTAGCACCTTCTCCTTGTCTTCCAGAGAGACAAATTCCAAAATAAAAAATCCCCTAGTGCAGGGGTAGATGCATACTTCTTCCTCCATGCCCTCCTAGTTTTCAAAGATCCAAGCATGGAGATTGCTCAATTTCGGCTATGTCTTTGTGAATTTGCAAATGAGGGCATGTTTTTGCAGAAATTCCTCCTTATCATAGATATCCCCTTCCAAAAAAATCTTTGAAATCACTTCAGATTGATGGAAAGTGAGGGAATTGCATAGATTGAAAGTTCCGCCAGGAGGGAGTGAAGAGGAGGGAAATGAATTCGGCAGAGACTTCTGATCACCACCCGCCAGTCCTATGCCTAAACGGCTATTCGCAGGAGGACAACCTGCCTTAGGGGCTGTGCTAGCCAATTCTACAAGCCATGCCAACAAACTCTTGATCACCACTTGATAATGTGTCCTTGCAGTTGCGCGAAGCTTCAATGGTTCGTGATTGCACACAAGAGCAAAGTGACGTAGGGTTAGGGTAGTGCGCAGGAGGCATCAGAAAAGCCAAAATGCTTACAAAATAAATCGATATGTTACAAATATATATATATATATATATATATAATTTTAAAATATATTTAAGTTTAAATATTGACAAAACAATAATTACAAAAGAAATTAACAATAAATAATAGTAAACTTAAAATTAATAAAATTAAAATACTAATAATTAAATAAAATGAAAAAAATAAAATAAAATTAGAACACAAAATAGGATAGTGTACATGCACTTTGAGCTCTATGGAATGCACACCAAGCTCTCTGAATTAAATCTGCACCTTCAACATTTGGAAGAATTTTTCACGTATTTGTGTACAAGTCATTTTGTCGTTAAAATCATTTGATTAATGGAGGCCCCTCGATGAATAGATAGATGAGGAAACTCCATCTCAAAAGCCCTTGGTCATGAAGAACATTCTTTGGCCAAAGGAATCCCCTTCTTTTTCCAAAGGTTTGTTTTTCTCTCCATTTAAAGGCAAAGGTTCTTCCCTTCAATTCCATGCAAGCACTTTCAAATTCTTTAAAACATGAAAGTTATTGATTTAATGCACAAAACTTGTGTGCATTCCATAGAGCTCAAAGTAAATGTACATTGTTGCAGAAAATAACTCAACATTTTTATTTTTTTTTATAAACAATACAAGTATGAGTGGGTAGAGGGCATGACAAAAAACATTGAACAAAAAAAATGGCAGAGAGCAAGTATAACACACAATTGAGGGTTCCTTGTTTCGTTACATTTACTTGCATTTAGCACAACTTTTTGAAAATGCCATATCTACACATTCCTGAAGTGGCTCTAAGTTTACCCTAATTCTAGGTATAATTGAGCTTTGGTTTTCAAGCCATATCATACCCATATCCAAACATGAAAGGTGCAGATTCAATGCATAGAGCTTGGTGTGCATTCCATAGACCTTGGAGTACATTTTTGTCGTCGTGTTAAACAACTCAACTTTTAAAAAATAAACAAATTGACAAACAATACACACAGGTGGGCAAAGGACACAATGGAGAAATTGAACACAGGTATTGGCATAGTGTGATGGTTAAATTGTGTTGTGATTCTTTCCACCAAGGTTCAAACCCCACTAGGGTATTATTGATGGGGTGACCTCATTGGTTCATAGCTCTGAGAAAAAAGTGTTTACCCCTTTAAAAAAATAATAAAATAAAATAATGGAGAAATTGAACGAAAAACACATAGCAAAGAGCAAAGAAAACACACACTAGAGAGTTTTTACTTTTGTTGCATTTTACCTCAATACAATACACCTCTTTTTAGAATGTCGAATGTACACATATCTAACACAACTCTAAATTTACACTAATTCTAGATATGGGCAAGCATATATATTCACATGGTTGGCAAACTTGGTGAGTACTCGCCACTTTTTTACCTTGCCGAGTTTGTAATGTCCCCTTTTTCATGAGCAATGGAGTTTAGAGGAATTAGCCTATTCCTGATCCTCTAGGCTAATGCGGCTTGATAAGAGGGTCGTTTGGCAGATACTCAGTTGATTGGTTGACTCATTTCGTGACTTCATGAAGGTTTTCCTAGTATCATCATGGATATTTCTATTTATGGCAACCTTTATTTTATATTATAATGTTATATTGCACTTTAGGAGTTGATTAATATTTTGTATTATTATAAAGTGCAATAATAAAATAATAAAATAAAATAATATTATAATATTCCTTTTAGAAGGTGACTTGGGAAAGTTCTAGAAGGAGGCCAACCTCTTGAAAAAAAGTATAAATAAACATCATGGGCCTCATTCTCATCATCTGGATTTGTTGTTGTTGATGATTGATGTTTTCAGTTGTGGAGCCTAGGGTTTCTGCAGTTGTCTTTGGCCATTGAGAACGAAAACTCTCAATTGGTAAGCAATTTTGAGGGTGTGAAATATCACTTGAATTATTGCAGCTGGGAGAAAGTTACTTCAGACTTTCTATTTGTGCTTCATTGTAAAAACTTAGTGGCCTTTGGCCAAGTTTTTGGCATAGTTCGATTGGAGGTTAGAGTTGAAGACATTTTGCATATGGGAGTCTTGGTTTGAAGAGCAGATTGCATTGGTGAAGAAATCTGATAATAAAAATCAGATATTACCAGTCATATCTAGGACACCTTGGGAGGCTCGATTTTTCTTGTAGAACCTCATATTTGCATCGAATTCTATCAAGGCTTGGTGCGCCCTCATCCTTGGAGCATGGCAATGAATTTTGGAGCTTGAGGCGGCTGGTATATGTTGCATCTTATTTTATTTTTAATATTAGACCAGAACAAGGGCGATTTTGGAAGAAGCTTGATTGTGATACATTTAGTCAGCCATACGATTGGGAGTTGTTTGCTATTTCATCAAGCATCAAGGGCGATTTCATTTCAGGTTTCTTTGCATTGTTTGGAGCTCATTTACATGTCATATTTGTATATGTTTGAAGTCTGGTTTTGTACTCAGAAATTAGCAAACTTCAGAAAAGTTGTAAATTGCCAAGAGTCTTGGCAATGCTTTGCATTTTGGTTTATAAACAAGTGCTGGAGTTTTGTTTTAGATTGTTAACATTATTCATAGTCTTCTTGATTCATGATGGTTGCATGCCAATTGTATGGCGAAATGTCACTTGGCTGTAGGTGGTTAGTTTGATGTTAAAATTCATTTTTATACATAGAAAGATATAAAAGACTTGCATATGCATCCTAGGTGTTTGATAGAATCATTTAGAAGTGAACTGCAAGTAATTCTTGCAATCACAAGTGCTGTTAAAAGTTATTGAAGCAAACTGAAATTTATAAGAGTCATATATTCCTTGTATGCCAACTGTTTGACATAATGTCAAGTGGCTGAAGATGAATAATTTGCGAATAGAAAGCATTGAAGTGCATTGTAAATGATAAAAGGAAGTTGTAAATGCATCTAAGTGATTGTTTATGCATAGTAGAGTTGTTTCTCAAGCATTGGAAGCATTCAATAGTCAATTTTCAAAGAACATATCAGTCTGATCACATAAACCAGCAAGCTGGGAGGTTGCAAGTGAATTGTTTGACGATATTCCTTGAGCTCTTTATCAGCATTTTGAAGTCAATTTGAGCTAGGCTCATTACAGAGTTACTCGCTAGTCAGACTCATCGAATTTTTTGGGGAGTACTCGCTAGAAACTTGGCAAGTTTGACAAAAGGAATCACCAGACTCATTAAAAAATGCAAAACACGAAAAAAAAAAATGAAGAAAAAAAACAGAAAAATAGTCAAAAAGGTCATAATTTTGCCCTATAAATGCATGAACACCCCTCACACTTCCTCACACAGCACTTGGAGAAATTATTTTTTCACAAAAATGTGCCCAATACCTAATTTCTCTCTTAAGTGATAAAATTGTGAAAATGGTGTGCGACATGAAGTTTTTGGTGGTTTCAAAGGCCTTAATTTGGGCTTGGCGGCAAGGGTGCTGCCCCTCGACCCCACTAGGGGCATTGCCCCAAGACCCCCACGAGGGGCACTACCCCTCAATCCCATTGAGGGCATTGGCCCTCTATCCCGCTAAGGCCATTGCCCCTAGACCCCCATGAGGGACGCTGCCCTTCAACCCCACTGGGGTCTCCACTCCTAGACCCCCACTAGTTATTAGGATTTCTTTTCATATAACAAATTTGATTATAATGATGAGATTTGGGAGTGGACACCAGAATCAACAACTTAGACGATTCTCTTTATCTCTGTCATAATATCATTGATCAATGATGAAATATCATACTATCAATATCAAAGATTCAAATTTCATTATTATTTTAAAATACAACACAACCTTCAACTTTGCACAAGAAAGGTATACAACAAATAAGAGGTCATTGATTTGGTCGAGTCAAAGCCACAAACATAGCCTTCAATGTTGAGCTATTGTATCCACTATTCAACTTCGCATGATGATGTCATTTTGTAATCCATATGTATTCAAGAATCAAATTTAATGGAAAACACATCCTCATGGTTTTTTAGACTCATTTGATGCATTTTGTAATTGAATTATGCAAAAAAAGAGTGTTTTTATAAGAAATTTTATTACTTTTTAAATTGTCGAGTTTTTGCCGAGTCAAAAAATTTGGGTTAACCAAAAGACACTTAGCTATTTTTTTATTTTCTTGAAGGCTAATGGGGTGGTGTAAGGTAAATAATTAACTAATTTAACTTAAGTTGTTTGAAAAGTAATTTTAAGTTATAAATTATAATTCATAAAAGTCAAAAAGTCGAGCATTTTATAAAGGTCCTCTAGTCACTTTTCAAAAATCAAGATTGGAGGGAAAAGGAGGAAATATTATATATATATGAGGAGGAGTTAAGGAATAAAGGGGGTAACCAATTCATATCATGAAATTCATTTCTTTGAAGATTGAACATTGTTCTTCTTTTTTGCCCTAGGACAAAAACCCTTCAGCAAAAAATGGATTTGAGAATGAAAACCCTCATATTCATTTGAGTAATTCCATTCAAAGATTACCATTGACTTGGGTACTTGCAATTTTTTGATGTGTTTTAGTTGGTGTGAAGATTTCTAGTTTTCTGGAATGTGTGTGTGGAGTTCCCAGTTTTTAGTTGGTGTCTATGGGTGTTAAGATTTTAAGTTTTGGTAAGGGCTTTTGGTGTGATATGTGCAAACTTCAAATTATAAGATTCATGTAATGTTGAATGCAAATATTCCATAGACTGGTTTTATCTCTTTTATATCTTTATCCTCTATTATGCATGTTGTACCTCACTAGGCGCAGCTGCTACCTTTTATCTGCTATGTTAATTAAACAAAGGCTGCCGCACTTATATTAGATATCTATATCCTGGTTTGCAGTGTCCTTAGCTAAATGAAGGGAGACGGGTCAAAGTTTGGTAAAAAGTTAATTTAATTGCAGCCTCTGTATTCCTCAAAAGAAGGTGCTGCTATACTCTAACCTGGTGATGCAGGGGCATCGTTCTTTTTGAAATTTCGGTTTTCTTTATTTTTTTGTTTTCCTTCTGAAGTTTTGGCTTGGTATGAAGTGTGGGGGAAGTGCTGATGTGAAAGACCATTTAAATATGCCAACTCCTAGAGGACCCGCACAGCTTTGGAAAAGTTTTGAAATTGCAAATTCTGAAAATATAACCATAAACCTACCCGCGACCAAGCAAAGAGAAATCAGTTGGAAGTTGGTTAAAAGATTCAGTTGCAAATTCAGTTTCAAAAACTTACTTCTAAAAAGATAGCATTGATAATCTAAGGGGGCGCAGGCAGTTAAAAGCAAGAAGATATACCGATAGAAAGGAGGCAGTTAAGTGAGTTTTGGCGCATAGAAAAAAATGAGAGCAGAATTTCAGCATAGAAGATAAAGAAGAGGATTGCTGGCTGTTAGTGTGGGAAAGAAGAGATAGAGGGGTGCAGACAGAAGGAGAGAGGAGAGAATTTTCCAGTAGAGTGGTTGAAGTGATAAGGAATTTGGATTGGACAGTTCACATTGGGAAAGAAGAAGATTCGGCCTGGCTATGAAGAAAAGATAATTGCCGAACCTTTGTGTATTGCACAGTTGCTGCTTTTCTTGTGTCTTGCTGCCTTTGAGCAAGTCTAACGTGCTATTTGTGATTGCTGAGTAAGCATAAATGTCTTGGTGTGAAGAAGCCGATGATGGCATATGAAACTCATCAATTTCCTTTGCACATTAAAAACTATTAGCTGTGTATTGTCTCTGTTTTATTTTCTTTGCCAAAGACAGAATCTTTCTTGCTGTTCTTAATTTGAAGTTTTATAAATTCCTTTCTATTTCCAGTCCCGAGTGTTCTTGATGTGGAAGACAGTAATAAAAGAATAGATAGGCAAATTGGTGTTGTCTTGTAGCTTTTTCCTTTTGCATTTAAGTTGTACAACCGTCATCACCTGGCTGCATGAATTTGTGGCTACTTAGTTATTAAGTGTGATCATTTTAATATAATTTGGTTTATTCATCATTGATGTGATTCAAAGTGGAGGTGAAGTAGCATGTTGGGTGGTTAAAAGAGCTACCGTGTGACATGAAGGAAGATGTAATTTATTTATTTGATGCTGCTTTTCAAAATAACTGATGTTATTTATTACTTGTAGCTGCCATACAGCCTACACTCAGCAGCAGCATCTTTGAGAGGTCTCCTTATAAGTGGATCCCTTGGTCTATAAAAAAATATTCTAGTAATTATTTCTTACAAGTAGTTCCTATCACTTGTATTACAAACGAGATGGTAAAAAATTTGATCTTATCTAAAAGATTACAATATAATACAACATATTGAGCATTAATTAATTAATTACTAAATATTATTTTAATACCCTCCCTTAATGCTCAATCTGTCAACTACACCAAGATGCCCCCTAAATTTGACAAACTTATATGGACTAAGGGACTTAGTGAGAATATCTATTGTCTGATCCTCTAATGGAACATACAACAACTGAATTGATCCGTCTTCAACAAGCTTCCGAATGAAGTGACAATGAGTTTCCACATGCTTGGTTCTTTCATGGAAGATTGGATTTTTGGCAAGTTTGAGAACTCCTTGATTATCACAGAACAAGGGATTCGGACCTACTTGAGATATTTGCATATTCGCAAGCATCTGGCGAAGCCAAACTGCTTCACAAGCTTCCTTAACTGCTCCTCGATACTCTGCTTCTATTGAGGAAAGAGCCACTGCCTGTTGCTTTTTACTAGTCCAAGTGACTGCACTAGATCCCATAATGAAAACATACCCAGATGTTGATTTTTTGTCATCAACCGATCCTACCCAATCTGAGTCTGTGTAACCAATGAGTCTAGGATCATGACTCCTAGTGTAAAGAAGTCCATAATTAGAAGTGCCCTTCACATAACGCAGCACACACTTCGTTGCTACCTAATGATCAACCTTGGGCGCTGTCATGAAGCGTGAAATGTAGCTCACTACAAAACTGATGTTAGGTCTAGTGGCAGTGAGATAGATGAGGCTGCCCACTAGTTGCCAAACCAAGGATTCATCCACTACAGGGGAATCTGATTTAGCTGACAACTTCAACCCTTTTTGCATAGGTGTGGAGGCAGGTTTACAATCCTGCATTCAAAACTTATCCAATAGACTTCGAGCATATTTGAACTGAGAGATGAAGATACTGCTCTGTGTCTGCCAAACCTCAACACCTAAACAATAATGCAGAAGTTCATGTCAAATGAGCTTCACAAATCCTGTTTGATCTTATAGATCAAATGTATCGAGCTGCCAGTAATGATCAGGTCATCAACATAGACATCAAGAAAAAGAATATCACTACTAGTGTGTTTGACATACAAATTAGAATTAGATGGACTCCTCTGAAAAGCCATGATCTATGAGGTACTTGTCAATCTTGATGTACCAAACCCGAGGAGCCTGTTTCAGACCATAGAGTTTTTTCACCAGTCTGCACACCTGGTGTTCTTTACCGACAACCTTGAACCCTGGAGGCTACGTCATGTAGACTTCTTCCTTCAACTCACCGTTGAGGAAAGCACTCTTAACATCCATTTGATGGACTTTCCAACCAAATTGGGCTACTAAGGCAAGGATGAGCCGAATGGTACTCATCTTGGCTGTAGGAGAAAAAGTCTCCTCATAGTCAATGCCTTCCTTCTGTGAGAATCCCCTAACAACGAGACAAGCTTTGTACTTGTCAAGGGTACTGTTAGCTTTGTACTTAACCTTATACACCCATTTGCAGCTAATGGACTTCTTCCCTGGAGGAAGATCAAAGAGGACCCAAGTGTTATTCTTCTGAAGGCTATATGGTATTCAACCTCCATAGCCTATTCCCATTCAGGAGTTCCTTTAGCCTCTGAATATGTCTAAGGCTCATAAACACTGTGAATGTTGGCCATGAGAGCAAAATTAACTGTATGTTGTTGTTTGCTCTTGTTTCTGGATGGTCTACCCTCAATGAGCTCATCATCATGAAGATCACCAATAGTCTTAGCCCACCATTTAGGCCTAAGAGTAGAAGTGCCAACATCGGATGCATGAGGAGCTGGAACTGGAACTGAAATTGGATCTAGAACAGATTCAATAGGTGGAAGATCAAAATCCTTCGAAGGAAAATCAAGTTGAGCGTCAGCAAAAACAAAAACAGAATCTGCATCATCCCTCTCATCAGGTGGAGCTAACGGAAGATGAACACCCAAATCAGAAGCCTTCAAAGGCTAGTCCTTAGGATGTTGAACAAACGAGGAAAGATGAAAAGGTCCTCGTTCTTCATCAAAGACAACATCATGACTGAATATGAGACAATAGTGTCTACATCAATCAACCGGTAAACCTTTATGGTTGTCACTATACCCTGTGAACATAAGCTTTTGACTCTTGGAATCCAACTTGGAGCGCTTGGCATCTGGAATCCATACATATGCTAAAGAGCCAAAGATTTTCAAATGACTGATTTGAGGTTTGCGACCAATCCAAGCTTCCTTAGGAGTCTTCACCTTAATAGCCTATGTAGGAGACCGATTAAGGAGATAGACGGCAGTGTAGACTGCTTATGCCCAATATTTGTTAGGAACACTCTTGTGTTGTAACATGGAGTGAGCCATCTTAGTGATTGTGCAGTTGCGCTGCTCTACAACACTGTTTTGCTGAGGGGTGTAAGGTGTGGTTAACTGGCGTTTGATGTTGTGTATATCACAAAAGTTGGAGAAATCAGTGGAACAAAATTCCCCCCCCCCCGCATTATCTGACCTAAGAGTGACTATGGAACAACCTGACTCTTTCTCTACTAAGGCCTTAAACTTCTAAAATACAGTAAACACATCTAATTTCTGTCTAAGAAAGTACACCCACATTTTACGATTGAAATAATCAACAAAAAGTAAGAAATACTTGCAACCAGTAACAAAAGGTGTATTCATTGGCCCACATACATCAGTGTGAACCAACTGTAGTACCTTGGAGGCTCGCCATGAGTCACCATCCGTGAACGGTGTCCTATGCTGCTTCCTAGCCTAACAAGGTCTACAAACTCCATGATGCTAAGTCTGGATCTCAGGTAAACCAACTACAAGTCCCTCCCGAGCTAACTGAGAGAGATAGTGCACATTTAAGTGCCCATAACTCTGATGCCAAAGACTGGTGATGGAAGAATTTTTGGCTGCCATGGCTAACTCTAGAGAATCACCTGTATCCACGAGTCTGTATAGACCATGATCCTCAATACCAACAACCAGAGTGGTGCGAGTCTCCCAATCAACAATCGAACACTTATGTGCACTGAATATCACATCCAACTAAGGAGAGTTCCGCATAATCTGACTAACAGAGAGAAGGTTTAGTTCCATGCTAGGAACGTAGTATACATTGAGGAACATGAGATTCCTCCCACCAAACTGAAATTGAATGTTGCCCTTGCCGGCAATGGTATACTCTTCACCTCCACCAAAAATAACTAAGTCACTGAAAGGAGAGAAGTCTGTGAACCAATCACGTTGATGGGTGAAGTGTCGCGAAGCACCTGAATCAATGTACCAGGCAGAGGACTTCACATGATCTGCAGGTCTTTTAGCCATAAAGGTGTAAAAGGAAAATTCCTTCTACTCATTGTGCTCAGTAACATTTGCTTTCTGTTGAGACCCTCCCTGCTTCTTCTATTCAGAAGCCAAACGCTGACGACAATCCTTCTTCATATGACCATATTTGTGGTAGTAATTACACTGAATGTTCTTCTTCTTGGGGCTGTCATGAGGTTGACCTAAGCCTTTTTGCTGCAAAGGCTGACCTTTCCCCTTATTCTTAGCTTAAGACTTAGCTGCAAAAGCTTGCTCTATAGAGGACAAAGAAGCACTACTACCAAATTGTTGTCTCCAACGATGCTGCTGCAAAAGTTTGGTACAAAGCTCTGGAAACTTCAAATCAACATTAGTCAAAGTAATGTTGAGAGTTTCAACAAAGTGCTCATAAGACTTCGGTAGACTTTTCAAAGTGATGAATACCATGTCTTCTTCCTCCATCTTCCAACCAATCACCTCCAACTGATCACGGATGTCTTGAATCTTTGTCAGATGCTCCTATAAGGACATTCTCTGATCCATCATGATGGAGAACAGTTGGTTCTTTAGAAAGAACGCACGATTCTTGTCGGAGGTCTCATGCAAGGTTTTCAAATGCTCTCAAATGTCAACAGTTGATTTGCCGGATGGAACTTGTGGAAGTTGATCATCGGTAACTGAAAGTTTAATGAGCATCACTACTTCACGATTTTGCTCATCAAACTTTTCTTGGTCTTTACCTGTTTTTGTGGGACGAGTAGGAGTGCCTAGAACAATCTGATCAAGGTAGCAATATTCGAAGATAGTCATCATTCACTGCTTCCAAGTATTATATTTTTTGCCATTGAATTGTTGATTGCCTTCCAACATTATGTTGGTCAAAGATGTCATCTTTCACGCTTTTCGAAGGACGAAAAACGAGACATAGATAAGAGGCTCACAAAAACTGAATGCATAGAACCCAAGACACGAATTCTAATGTATTGGAAACTGAGGTAGTTTGAGGCACAAATTTCAAAGAAAAACTGGTTGCACAAACCCCCAATGCACGGATTACGAGGCACCCAGAAAATTCTGATTACAACCCAAAATTCTTCACGAAAAAACAAAGGAAGAATCTGTTATCAAAAAAAAAAAAAATCGGCTTAAAAACAGAGGATATTTGAAAGCACTAGCCGATTTTTTTACTTCAAAAAAAACTGGAGAATAAAAGGCGCCTAGAAAGCAAATGAAGTCACGGGAATTTTTCTACAGAAAATGCATTTTTTTAAAAATGCCCAGAAACGGTGGAAGACGTTTTTAGAAATTGCACTCCAAAGTATGCAAATCTTGCTTAGAAAATAGAGAAACCCGTGCTCATGAAAACTTGTCTAACTAGGTGAGAAATTGCGCCAAAAAATGAAGAAATTGCAACCTCAAAACATGTTTGAGATTTGCAAAGAAAAGAAAGTCGTGTGGCAAGAAAACGCGCCCAAGAAACTATGAAAATCGCGCTAGAAAAGAACGAAAACTCTAGAAATCATGAGCAAAAAGCATGCCAACAGAGACCACAGGTCGTGCACAGAGAGAAACGCCTAGGAAAGGGTTTTTAAAAATGCGTTTTGAGAGCAAAAAGCCACGCCCAGAAGATCACGATTTTTTCACAAATTTTAAAATCTGTGATTTTCACAGGTTCAAAAAATTACAAATGGCACCAGAATCGAATTTTGCTCTAATACCATATTACAAATGAGATAGTAAAAAATTCGATCTTATCTAGAAGATTACAATATAATACTACATATTGAGCATTAATTAATTAATTACTAAATATTATTTTAATAACTTGCAGCAGTTGGACATTTTCAATATTAATATATAATTATTTATGGTATATCATATTCTAACCAGGAATAATACAATTAACTAGGAATTAATTTCTTTGTCATTTTCTATATGGTTCACCACCAGAAAGGATATAAGAATTGCATGCTATTTTGAAATTGTAGGTTTGGATGTCTATGCTGCCACGACATTAAAAAAACCACTTTCATTTCAGACATTCTTATTTCTGATGTTAAATTGTGTGGTTCTCCACCAGATTCAATATTTATATTTAATCAAGAAGGCTTGTGCCAGAAAGTATTACATTACTTCCAAATTTTTGTATCAGTTGCTATATTGAGTTGTGCGGGTTGTAGCCAACAAGAAGTTTTCTAAAATAATCAATCTAATCGCTTTCACCATATGCTCTCACCTTGCCCACATCAAGATCTTCATAATCAAAAGGTGTAAGGTTCATGCATTGTCCATTGTGAAATTGAAAAATCATGAAAATTATAGCCTGAAATGTTTTTGGATTTAATTGTGTAAACTTATTGTTTTTGCATCAATGTTTGGAATCACACTCCATGATCCATAGTCAAGATGCAGAAGGCAAACAAAGAGAATCGTGGAATGCGATCCAAGACGTTGATGGGAAAAAAATTTCACACAATCAAGTCTGAAAACATTTTAGGCTAATTTTATGGATTGCGGAAATCGTATGGCTTTATTATAATTTATATATAATAAATTAATAGTGCTACGGTGCTACCTTACAAAACCATACATATACAATCCTTAGGGTAAGGGCATATATGAGACCCTTACGGCCATCACCATTCACCAAACTTTAGGGATTTATTTGATTCATATCTCTCATAATGGTAGTTTGTGATGAACCGCTCACTGCTGATTGATTTCACTTCGTTTAAAGGACTGATTTTTGGTTTGTAATCTGTTGTTTCTTGTTTTTTTGTGTTTTTGTGGTTTGATGCCAATGATTCAATAATTTCCTTACAAACATATGCATATAAAGAACTCAAATTAAACTAAACTTAGAAGGATAACTTCAAAGGAACTCAATACACTGGTTAAGAGACTTCCTTCATTACAATAGAGTGCTAAATTATATATATCTTTCATACATTTCAGAATGAGACACCATTTTCAACTAAAGACAAACTTGCAGCCAAAATGCACTGTGAACAGTGCTTGCTACAGTACCCGCGCCCACCAAAATGCTTATACAAATTAAATGACAAACTTCCCCTACCGATTTCTTGATGAAAAAGCTTCTAAATAAGAGGGCGCCCCTTTTAGGAAAGAAAGCAGCAACAATATGAAGGCGTTTTTCTTACTAGAAGATGTAGAAACCCTCACATGATGGCGGCTGGCTGTAGGTGGTCAAAATCAGCTCCAACAATCTTCAAAAAGCAAGCCACGACCTCAAAAACGTGAATGGAACCTCTAACAGCGATTTCCCTTGCAATGGATGACTTCTAACCCTTGAAAACAGCAAGATATGGCTCCCACGAATCAAGCAAAACTCAGACCTGCACTTTAAAGTGGTCTTTCACACTCTCAAGATGCATAAATTCGAAGAAATGAAGCCCAACCAGGCCTCCCCACTGCTGAAAGTAGAAACCCTAGTTTTCTCCTTCCACACTCTCCACACTTCAAGCTTCAAACAAGACAAATAACTCATGCATGAAGAAGTTCGAACTTCTCAAGCTCCTTTTATAATTTTAACTTGAAAAACACTATTCATTAAAAAGTTACTATTCACTTAAGTTGTTACTTTTTCCACTTTAGTGATGAATAGTAACAGCAAAATAGAATTCAACCCCTTGAACTAATAGGCACATGGCCCCCAAAGTCTGGAAAGGTGAAACGATGATGAAGATCAATATTTCAAGCTCCCGTAACACGCCAAACGTGCAATTCCACCATGTCACCAAACTCCAGATACCAAATAAGCAAATTTCCGACCAGGTGCCCGGACAGGTGACCCTCTAACCAGAACCCTTAGCCTACGAGGGTCGATGTAATAGGCTAAACCACTGAGTCTCGAAAGGTTAAATAGAAGGGGACATTACATAGTTGGCTTTAAGTGTTCCAGATCCATATGATTTGCTCCAAATTGTGTGATGTCCCCTTATAGATTTATCTTTAATTTGTCTTTTAATCTCATAAATTAGGATATACAAATAAGCCAAAAATCATAAATTCCAATGATAAACTTTAATGTGATTAAGAGTAATCTTCAAGGCTATTATTGACTTGAATTATTAGACTCTATATGTCTTGTTAACAACTAATGAAATGTTGATAGAAATGAGCCACAATCTGCTAAAAGTGCTGATAGGCGATCTGCAATTTTAATTGTTTAAAGAATGCAAATAGACACCATAATATGGGTGTGATCTCTGACTTGTCTATCCAATTACATGCACTTGAATGTGGCCCAGATGATGTCTATTCATCAATCGCGGTTTCTGATCTTTAACCTTCAATTTATGCAATTTACTCTTGGGCTGGGTGTCTGAATTATTCCACTTGGTACGCAGCCTGATTTAGAGTATTATATGCTCCCTTGGAGCAATCCTTATCTGTAGTAAACTGAATTAATTTCCAAACATAATCGATGCTTTTCTGCTCCCTATTTCTTGATATCTTTATATCCTTGATGTCAATTTGGATGGTCATTTCTCTCTAGGGAAATGATGCTAATTTAGAGAGACATGTCTTTTAATTGAGCGCCACCCTTCATCTTCATAAATTAAGTCGATGCAACCTTTAATTTATTTAACACATGTTATTCCTTAAGTAAAGATTAGTTTAGAGTTGTTAACTGATTACTTCTGCGTTGTTTGACTTAAGCATTATTAGTAGATACTAATTCTCCTTTGCTTCTATTTTTATTAATTTGCTGTTCATTACATGAAATTGATTGGCTACTTTTCCTCTATCCTTCATTCAGCGATTAGAACGTTTGTTTTTCTCATGTTGACCCATAGTTTGCCATCTATTTCTGCTACATGGACAGGGTTATGACAACTTGATTCCTATTCTCCAAACAAACTCTTCCTTTAGTTGTCTTGGATTGGCCCCTATTTATATCTTTGTGAGAATAGGTCACCCACCACGTAAGAGTAGCATGCCAACATGGTGAGCCACAATGAAGGAGAGGGTAAATCCATTGTTGAACTAGGCTAGTTGATGTTTTCTTCTATCTTTTTTGTTTTAATAATTATTTAAATACTACAAGATTCGGCCAAGGCATAGCCCTACCACCCCAAGGAGTATCTCCACTCCTAACCCCACTCTTGTTTGGTTCAACAATGAGACCCAAGATCATAGACACAAGATCAATGACCTCAACATAAGTCTTTGTAGCCTAGGCTTACAATCAACTTACATACATTCATTCACTAAACAAAACACAAAGACATTAATTCATAGCTCAAAACGACAATTTTTGTAGTGTAAGTCTAGCATCAACTCGCATTGCAAATTATGTACTTAAAGGCACTTATTTATAAGCTCAACAAAGGTAGTTTTTAAGGATCAAATAATAAAATAATCTCAATAAGCCTCAGTTTAAAGCAGCCCTATCTCTATCCTTTACAATGAGGAAATAAATCACTCAAACAGGCTTTTTTTCACTTTTAACTCTGTTTTCACCTTAATGTAGGCCCACTAAGCTAAGGTATGGCTATGATTCACTAATTTTTGCTTTAAAACACTTGACTTGCCATTGAAAATCTAAAGTTGCCAATTGAAGAATATGGGAAGGTTTATATATGGCATTGCCACCTCAGATGATGAGTAACATAAGTTGTCTTGTTTCTCATTCTTGTAAGTTTCATGTGGTAGTGCCACTCAAAAAGTGTGAAATTTCAATGTTTTAATTGGCTTTTACTTGAGTTATGTTTTTAGACTATGTTCATCACCTTTTTTGTACTTTTATAATAATTCCCCTTTAACACATTTTACCCAAGCTATGGCTCTGAAATAGTGTGATTTTTCTTTTTTTTCTTTTACCTACATGCCTATCACAATCTCACAAGTTATAGCAGCATAAATCGTTTGGGGAAAAAATCGGCAAACCAAAAAATCAGGATTTTTTGAAAAATCGTCAAAAAATCGGGAAAAAATCGGATTTGAAAAAAAAATATTAAAAAATGTAGAAAAATAGACAAAACCTACTTTTTTTTAAACTTAAGGTCATTTCCATAGCATAGAGATATAGAGAGCAAATAAAATAGAGATTTTAACCCGTGGATTGTAGAAAATAGATTTTTTTGTTTATATTCATATTGTTGATTACATTGCATCAATGCATTGCACAAAATATACTTCATATATAACAATTAGAGGCCATTAAATAAATATTTAATACCGTTTCTAATGTTGCTAGATAAATATTTGATAATGGGTTCAGCTATGTTAACATTAGAGGCTATTAGAAACCAGACTTTTATCGACTCAGCTTAACACTATCTCATATCAATATTTTTACATAAACTATGCAAATGAATTCAGTAATAAAAAAAATATATATATATATATATAAATACAATACTTCTGATGTTTCCCAGATTTACGCATATGCCCCACAATATGATAGATAAGAATATGTAAAAGCAATGAATATATAAAAGAAATGAATTGAAAAGACCCTGGTCGACTTCGCGTGAATTTTTTGCAGACAATCGGGTGCTCAAAACTCCACCAATCTCCTTTCGCAGCACTTGCATAAACTTCCCGTGTCGTGAAAACTCGAAGGCGGCTTCGATTTGTGAAAATAACGACTGGCGCGAACCTATTAATAACAAAAAAACACACATTTTTCTGGGTTTTTTCGCGCGTTTTAGGGTTTCGGATTTTCCGCGATTTTTTAACGATTTTTTTGACATTTAAATCACGATTTAAACACGATTTTCAACGATTTTTAGGGTCAACGAAACCCAAAAATCGGGAGGCGTTTGATTTTTTAAAATCAGCGATTTTGCGATTTTTGCAGATTTATGCTTCTATGCTCACAACATCCCCACCAACTCTTTGTCATGCGTTTCTATTGGCATGGGCACCTAAAAAGTGTGACAGTTTCTTTTCAGTTAACATGTTGGTTGTACTTTTCATATGACATTGCCACTCCACTGTTGCAATTTTTTTCATCACTCACCACTAAAAGTTGCCATTTTGGCACAACCACATAATATGCTTGGTCATGTTTTCTTACTAGCTTTACCACCTTGATTAGAGTTTTAGATTGGTATTGCCATTAATAAAGTGCAACTTTCACTTAGTTTCGATGAATTCCCTCCTCCATGCACTTTTGCAACACCTCTGCCACCTTTGTCAGAGTTTTAAACTTGCATTGCTAAGCCAAAGTTGTGCCATATCTCACTACCTTCCCTTAACTCCTTTGTATTGGTGGAACTTGCACTTGTCTTTAGTAGCTTTTGACATTTGATGCAATTTTAGATGAGGTTTTCCATTTGACACACCCTTTCCTTATGGTACTGCCATTCAAATTGTGTGCCAACACTAAGACTTGTCCTTGCTTTACCTTATGTCAATGTGTCACTTGAATGTAGTCCTAGAAAAAATTTCTTAGCTATTTGTTGATCTTTGATAATTTTAGGCCAAGCCTGTAATGTCCCTTTTAGGTTTACTTTAAATTTTGTCTCCAATCTTAAGATTTCAAAATATGCCATAGAACCAATGCTTTGAAAAAAGAGGGTAAAAATGGTTATATATCTCTGCTATGCACTTCAATTTACTTAAAGAACAATTATAATTTCTGATTACTAATTATGGGACACATATATATTAATAGGAGTGGATATTCTGTCAGTAATAATGATGCCAAATTTCTGATATGGATTCTGAAATTCTATTTCAAATAGTGAAGTCTGAATTGACTATTAATTTACAAATGGAAAATTGACAAGATGATATGGTCATTGTTTCTGATTTATATCTTCAAGATCATGCGATTGAATGTGTCATAGACTGTTGCCTCAATATGATTATTGTCCCTGATTAAATCCTTATATTCATGTGATTTATACTTGGAGTTGTATCTGAATATTGCTGATTGTTCATGCGTCCATCACTTGGCTGATCATAGGCTCTAAAGAGCACTGCAGATCTGAGTTTAGAGATATGAATTTGCTAATCATCAATATCTCTTGCATGATCTACGAACCTCCTCATATAGCATTTGAGTGGGCCTGATGTGAGGAGTTGTATCTTCTCCTACATGTCTCTTACAACTTAATTAATCACATCCTTAACACTAATTAACTAATGCTTTGATTGACTTAATTGCTTTTACCTCTAACAATGATAATCTTAATGTTCAACGAATGTGCTTTGTGTGATTTCTTTAGAAATCGAAGGGGTTATTACAGTCTCAGAAAATGATGGCTCATGGATATGTATGTAATTTATTCCAAATATTTATAGAGAGATATATCGCGCTATCCACTTCCAATTGAATGTGAATACTCTCATAGCACTCCAGCTGAATAATTCCAAATTTGTTATAAGTAAGGCGATGTGGCAAAGTTGACCTTTCAATCCCCATCAGCATGCACAATCCAGGGCTTTTTGTCATACAGTCTCGATAATATTAATCCTCCGATGAAAACTACAGTTTGTAACAATGGCCACGACCTATAAATATTGGCAAAAACATAACCAACCCCTCACTTCAATCGTAGAGATCTTGGCTGCGATATATTATCAACACTGAGATGGCAAGCAAGAGCAAAATCAGCCCGTCTAAGAATATATGAGGCATTTGAGAACCATCGACAACAAATAGGTTAGTTATAGAATAACCCCGATCATCTTGCTAATGAAAGTAGTAATCGCCAGGAATAATAACGAATGCCAAGAATGGTAAACAAGTGCCAGGAATAAACATCAGATGCAGAAAGCAACCACAAGGAATATATCAGTTGAATGCAATGCAATATGAAATATTTATAAACCTAGCAATAATATGAGACGCCAATGATAATGATTTTCATCGCTAATAGTACTTATGTGGATGCTAGTATAATATGAATTGCCCAAACTAGAGCAAGTATGAGATGGTCAATCAAGCACATATAATCACTCCTGAATACATATTTGCTACCAAAAAGATAGAATATTTACTCTATATAATCAATCAGGCTGGTTAATATAATCGTTCGATCTAGAAACTCGACTCTCTGCAATTTTGTCACCGAAGGAAACTCACAAAATTGCAAAATCTCCAATGGCTAGGGCGGATTCGTTTCACCACCGAAACCCTTGAACCCTCAAACCTGAAAGCCCTTAGCCAAAATAAAATAAATAAATTCCAATCATGATTAATGCCTTCCCGAATGCTCCTCATGTATTCTCCCAAGAGATAATATCCAAAATGGGACATTGCAAGTCCTCCCGCCCAAGATTGCTTGCCCTCAAGCAATCCGGCTCCAGGATCCCATATCAACCAAGGCGGTCTGTACAAATTTTTGTTGTGATCACAAAACTGCAACTTGCCTGTAAATATTATTTCTTTATGTTTCCTAACAATAAAGTGAATGATCCTCTATATAAATTTGGCAAACTCGCCATCAAGGACCTTATCCAGCATCCGTTGCACCACTCTGATATAATCATTACCATGCCAAGAGTTGTTGGGCAACTTAACGTGACCCTTGTGGAGTCGAGTACCAACTACACCAATCCTTAGATCCCAAATCCTATGTTCAACTCCAATCTCCTTACTGAAATCAAAAAGACCCCCACTATCCAACTCAAAGAGTGGATTGGAAAATGTTAGATGAGTACTCACCCCAAGCAGTGGGTTATCAATCAATTGAAGATTATCATCACCCTCAATCCAATCTTCAAACTCCTCATGAATGCAATCAAGTTCTTCCCCTACTTGTTTGATCACAATGGCCCTTTCCTATTTTCTCCAACAACCAAAATCTAGTAGTATGCTTCTAGAAGAGACATTTGAACATTCTTCAAGGAATCCTTGGTTGCTCAATGCCCTGTGGTGACCTTTTCACACATTGCCCCATTCAAAATGGGGACCCCCTAATTTTTGCTCCATTCTGGTCTTTTGGCTTTGGTTTTGTCTCTCTCTCTCTCTTTTTGTCTCTTTCTGTTGTCTGCTTTCCGGGGATGTGCCCATCTATGAGCCTAAACGTGAAATTTTGGCCAAGTTTGAGAATTAGGGTTTGCACTTTTCTGGTCAATCTGAGATCAAATGAAGTGAATAAATTGAAAACTGAGACTAACGTTGTTGTCAGCATGCTTCCAGCAGCTCCTCAGCAAAGTTTCATCAGATTCTGGCAACTTACTATTTTTAGTAAGTGTTCAATTCAGGGCACTCTCTGAACACTTTTGGAGTTTTGATCATTACACTGCATCCAGAACATGTCAAGCTGCTCGTCTACAAGTTTTGAGCCGAAGGGACAACTGTCTATTCAGATTTTAGGGTTTATATGCAAAGTTCTTCAATGCATGTCTGGAGATTCTTTTGGGTTTTTTGAAACCTATGCGATGATATAACATGCAAAATGAGGCGATGACTTTCAGAATTCAGCCTTGAGGCTATTTTTAGGATTTGCATGTTGAGATTTTCTTTGCATGTCTGAAAATTCCTTGTGGGTTTTCCGAGGGCTTCGCAACAGTGTAACATGCAAACCAGGATCTTGACTTTTTCAGAAGCCGTCTTCTGAGCCTATTTTAGGGTTTGCATGTCAGGGTTTTCAACACATGTCGAGTGATTCTTTATGGGTTTTTCAAGAGCTACGCAGTGGTGTGACATGCAAAGCAAGATGATCAATTTTCAGGGACTTACTATACTTTTAAGGTCCATTCCAGGCCAGTATCAAAATCTAAGCGGTGAGAAGTGCAACAAAAGCAATTCAAAGAAGTCGTTTGATATACATAAGAATCAAATTAGGGTTTCCAACCCGGGACCCAAAATGGGGGTAAATGCGAGTTTTGAAAATGGTGTATCCCTCTGATCATATCTTTCGCTATCCACCGGTAAAATTTGAAGGCAATCGAGCACTTACTATTTATAGTAAGGCATTCCAGAAAAGGCTAAAAATAGTAAATCAGCAACAGGCCCAGTGTGAATGGGCAAGTCATCCAATGAGGCACGTCATTCAATTTCAAGTCAAACGGAGTTGGGGAAGTCTGAAATAGCAGTTGCTATAAATAGTAAACCACCTTGAAACATACTATTTTAGCAAGTCAGCTTTCGAGATGTAGTGTGAACAGACTAACAAGGTCATGAAGATCCAGTGTTTAAAATTTCAAATCAGTCAGAGCTTCAAGATTTGAAAATCAAAGAACTTACTATATATAGTAAGGCATGGAGAAGCTGCCGGAAGGAAAGAAAAATGGCTAAGGCATGAAGATCATCCACCTCACCCCCTCAAATGCGCCCTCATCCTCAAATGATTGACAGATGATGAAATAAAAGCTAAGGCATGAAGTTTATCCTTCACCACCCTCAAAATGCACCCTCATCCTAAGCTGGAGAAGTAGAAGATTGTCTAAGTCTAGAACTTTGTCCACCTTGACCCCTCAAATGCGCCCTCTTCAAAGTGGAAGCTAAGAAAATTCTAAGGCAAGGCGTTTATCCTGCTGACCCCTCCAAATGCGCCCATGCTAAGTCTAGGATGAGATTGAGGTGAAAAGTTGTTAAGTGATGAAGAAGTCTAAGGCGTTGAAGTTATTCCCTCTCAATGTGCTAAATGTGCCAAGATGTAAGATGACACATAAAATAAAAAAATGACTAAGGCGCTTAGACTTAGGTCCACCTCAATATGTGAAATGAGCCCCAAAGATGTTGGAAATGGTGGCCTTCTAAATGAAAATATATAAGTGTTGATGGAAATTCCTCACTACAGGTGGAATGTGCCATGTGAAAGATAAATGGAGAAAATTTTCTAAGGAAAATTCCTCTTTGATGCCTAATACTGATGATATTGATTGAATATTTTTCCTAAGTGTAAATATTTAAATTTCACCTTCTAGGAAAAATACGCCCAGGCTTATAAGGTGATGAAATTTTCAGAGGCATGAATAAAATTGGCAATGGATGAGTTGGAAGATGCTAGCTTCGTGAGGATGATAAAAATATTTCAAGTTAGAGCAAGAAAATACGCCCAGAGATGAAGAATTGGAATAAATTTGATGGAAGAATTATTTTCTAAGGTTTAAAATTCAAAAATTAAATGTACCCCTTCATTTGTAGACCCGTTAATTCAACATGTTATTAAGGGAATTTTCTTCTGGGTATTGAAGATCTTCGACAAGTAATGGATTTTAAAGTCTTCTACACTTCGCCGAGGCTTTCAGGATAAAGATTTTAATCGGCACTTGAATAATGAATTTTCCTAAGGAAAATTTAAAAATTTTCTAAGGCAAAATGAATAAAATGTACTTTCAAAGATAAAATGCCTCAGATGATGAATTTGAAGTTGATTGCCTAGGTGATTTTAATCGAATCCTTCGTGAGACTAATCTTTCAGAGTCAGAGATGAATAAAAGTGAGTGTCAGAGCTTCAGCTAGTGAAGTAAATTTCTTAACAAGATGCAATTGAAGTTATAAAAATGAATTAAAATTGCTAAGTACGCCTTGAAGTGAATCCTTTGAAATTCTAGAAGGTCAAGATTTCAAATGCCAAATGACAAGTGTTGCAATTGCCAGAGGAGGGAAATTCAAATTCCTGCTGTGAAGTAGTGGAGATTTAATAAGCTGGCTAAAGATAGCTCCTTCTAGAATTCGACTTGGCTATATGAGTTGAGAGTTTATTCATTTTTCTCCATCAAGCTGGCAAGTTCGATTCTAGCTGAAGTTGAGATTGCAGTACAAGCATTAAGAAGGATTGTTGAGGCTGAAACTTTGAAGAAGTGCAAATTTGAAAGAGTCTAAGTGTTGAAGTGAAGTTGGACGATTTTGCTAAGTAGAGAAGTTGTTGAAGCTTGCTCGAAACTTTCTAATGTTGAAAGTTTGAAATTGCTAGAGGAGAAGTTGAGATTTGCAGATGAAATATGATATTGCAGCTTCTCAATTTTAAAAGTCGAGTGGCAGCCCCAATGCTATTTCATGTTATTTTATTTTAAATTGCTAATGGTTGTTTGTTATTTTGTAGGATGGCTGAAGTAAGAACAACTGGCAGAGACAATAATGCTACATCCAGGAAAGCTATTATCAAGAAGCTAAGCAAGCCTTTCCTGTCGGAGTCGAAATTCACTTCGAAGTTGGGCAAGCTGGCTGACACAAATTTGGGTTCTTTCAACATGGAGGCCTTTAAAAGTCAAATGATGGGAGTTGGCAGTCACCGTCCTTCAATCACTTCGCACAATATTGTTCAAAGTGGATTATTTGCAGCTGTTGGTTTTCCGCTAGCTATTCACTGTCCAGAGCTAATGATGGAGTGTGCTAATTACTACGATCCTGATCACAGGTCCATTGTTTCACCTGATGGTAGATTGTTCGCCAACCTCACTCCTGCAGCTATCGGCGAAGCTTTGGGAATTCCATCACACGAGAGGATAATTTATAAGACAAGAGAGCGTGATGAGCGAATGTATGCTTCAACATTCGAAAGATGTGCTGATATGATCAACGCTTGCTGGATGAACAAGCCCAAGCTCTCTCGCACGAAGTTGCCGAAGCAAATAATTTCAGATGATTTGAAGCAGCAGTACTATGACCTGATCATGATCCTTAGTAGAGTTGGAGGCTACCCTCAAGCATTTATTTTTGAACCTTGGATGTTCTACTATATCAATCTCGTGCTGGAAGGGAAAGAGCACATCAACTGGACGGTGATGATAAGTGACAATTTGCATGAGTAGCTCCTGAGTTTGAGAAGGACAAAAACATTTTACATGGGCTCCTACATTGTTTACATGTTGGCTCGTATGACGAAGTACAGAGGAATTTCATATAAGGAGCCAATTGGTTGCGGCTCTCATTAGTTCAGAATTTATGAGGCTTGTCCGCAGTTCCACCTAATGAGCACATCCCATTACAAGCGGGTCAATGATGCCTTTACCATGCATATAACGAGATCACTTCAGCAGCGGACTCATCATAGGATCTCGAGGGAAGCTCAAGAGTTGATAGAAAGGTATGGGTGTTGGTTTATTCAATTTCTGAAATTCTCTTACATTAGGCTACAAGGTTTCTCTTCATACCCCTATAGATTGCCTAAGTACCCAACAAATAGAATTTTGATGTTAGAGATATCTAGGCAACTTGTTGCCTTTGATAAGGTTCAGAAGAGAAAGACGAAGGGAGGGATTGACTTCCCAATCATCATGGGGAATTTAGATGAAGTGTGTCCTTCACTTCAGGCAGCCAGAGAAGCTGAAAATGAACTTCAGTTCTTTCATTTTTCTTACCACACCAGTAGACAACATTATGACCCTCACAACAATATCAGATGGATACTGTTAGAAGAGTTCAAGGATAAGGCAAATATTGAGGATTACTGGGTTGGTGCATCAGATGAGGCTGAAGTCAGGAAAAGGATGTTCTCGAGGCTACCAATAAGCATGATTAGGGAGTGTGAAATTATTCCAGTACCAGACCAGGTGGACGAGGACATGAATGTTCTCCATCCAGATTATGAGGCAGTAAGAGACACATCACTTCCACTCCCAGATTGGTCGGAGCAAGAGATAGTTGGTATGGACACACTTTGTATCCCAGTCATGACTTTCACCAAAGCTTGGGTTGAGAGGCATGTGAACAAATTGAAGAGTAGGTCAATTCCTTTGACTTACAAC
Organism: Sequoia sempervirens; assembly: GCA_007258455.2. Taxonomy (NCBI): domain Eukaryota; kingdom Viridiplantae; phylum Streptophyta; class Pinopsida; order Cupressales; family Cupressaceae; genus Sequoia; species Sequoia sempervirens. The sequence continues at coordinate 26,265 of VDFB02163174.1, forward strand.
TTGATGGGAGATCATAGGACACCGACTATCAGCAGGAAGAAATAGGTTACTCGAGGTCCAGAATCTCGAAGGAAGGAGCCAATTCAGCCAGAGCCTCCAAGGGTTGTATTTGAGTCACCTAGGCCATTGGAGACACGTTCTCCAAGCATACAGGAGGTTTCTCTTTTTGCTGATCAAAGAAATGCATTGAATCAGGGGCAGGAATTACATGAGGAAAATCAGCCACCACGGAGAGAGTCAGTTAGCCAGAGTGTTAATGCACCCACTAGAGATGATCAGCAGGAGGAAGATGAGGAGACTGCTATTGACACACACTTCCAGCGTGAGCTAGAGAGGGCTCTAGAGGATGATGCAGTTTCAGGGGATACTCAGTCATTAGAGGCCAATGAGCCTCGCCAGAATGAAATTGAAGTAGAACAAGTCCGTGAGGAGGTAGCTAGAGAGGAGCAGCCATTTGACATACAACAGGTAGTACCTGATTGGCTCAGAGATAGAATGAGAAGGAGCCCCAGTGAAGAGGTTGATCCAGCAATAGAAATGGAGGAATTTTTGAGAAGGATCAATGCGCCTCCAACCAAGAAGAGAGCTAGTAAATTTTCAAAAATCTCAACAAATGAGGATGGCTCTCGCACCCTTCACGTTGTTGTGCCTAGGGTTGATTGTGATCGAGATGAGGCTATACTGGAGAATTATATGATCACAACCATGGAGTTAGGTCGCCCCACAGGTGCACAGATCATTAAGGAGTGTGATAACTCCTATCAGGAACTTAAGGACAGATTGTTCAGGACTGAAGGCAAGTACAAGAAATTGAAGAAGGAACATAAGACTTTGATTGGCTACATGCAGCATTTGTCTCGTCCTTGTGGGCATGAGATTCCAGCAATAGAGCTTCCAGCCGAGTTGTCCAGAGAATCAGTTAGTGGCTTGGAGGATTTGAAAAAGATGGCACAGGAGGCACACAAATGGGTTGCAGGTGTTCATGCCGAGACAGAAAAGTTCATGGAAGATCTTGCTCATGCTTACTAGCAAGCTTCCAGCATTATGGCACGGATGGAGGCAGTTGATCAAGCCTGGGGTGATGCTCGTGTCTATTAGAGCAAAGTTATTCAACGTCTGGAAGCCTTGATGCATACTCCTTTACAGATGTTGATTGATGGAGGAGTTATTCAGGAGGGTGATAGGTACAATTTTACTAGCTGGTACTCTTCAGTAGTCACAGGATGTGGGTTCTTTGATGCAGCACAGGCGGATTTAGCCAGAGTCAGGAAGGCTATGATGAACATTGTTGATGGAGTCCTGAACACCTTGGAGGCAGTCTTTGCTAGACAGTTGAATTCTAATGAGGTGACTACTAATAATTTGAGAGGTAGGCTGGCACCTTTCTTTTCGGAGGTGAAGACTTTTGTGCAGGATGACTTTGAAAACATTTTGACTTTCTCCAACCTGATCCAAAGTACCCAGGATGCCTTGGCTGCTTGGAGAAAATCTTGCACACGTCATGGGCAGTCAGTCACGGTGTTGGAATTTCAGCTTGATCATATTCCGCCGATCTCAATTCAGGAGGTTGAGGCTGTGCTTGCCAAGTTCATTGATTTTGCAGCCAAAGAGCAGAAGGGAAACACACTTCTGGATGACGACCTTCTAGAAGACTGATTGTGGGCATTAATTGCCTTTACTATTTTGGGAGTGAGTGGGAATCTTTGATTCATTTATTGTACCACTCTAAACTGGCAGTTTTTAGGGTTAGGGCTGAGGTGGCTTAATCTAAGCCATTCATTTGATCGTAATCTAAGCCGTCCATTGGACTGGGCTATCTGTAAAAGGGGCATCCCCCCTCATTTGTACTTCATTAGAAATTAGATTAGACATCAAACTAGAGACTAGAGCAGAGAGATAGTTTGATAGCTTAGCATAGTTTGGAGGAGAAGGAAAGTTTTACTTTGAAAACTTTGTAAGAGATTGTTGTGAAAACTTTCCTAATAAAAGATCTTTCATTGATAGTGAAATTCGTCTTTGTTATGAATAGCTAGCGAGATTTCTTCACCCTTTCTACTTCAAGTAGCATAAAGTAGCTTAAAGTAGCGTAGTTTTCATTTCATGCAAGTAGATGTTAGCTGTGGATTTGTGGTGTTAATCAAAGCAACTTCGTTTTAGTCCATACCACTAGCAACTTGCTGCGGCAAGTTTACCTTGTGTGGTCAATTGGAGCATTTTATAAGCCTAACTTCAGTTATAATTCACATCTTGGTATGCGTCGTCTTGACGGTATCTTGATGCCGGATTGTAACTTGAAAATTTCTTACCATCCCCTTGAAGATTGCACCAACTTTGTGTAAGTTGTCCAACGTGAGGCGGAGCAAAGTTTGGTTGAAGTTTTCCGAAATTGATCCTGCGTCCTGCCCTTAGATAGACCATAAATTTTCTAATCTCTGCAGCCATTCAATTAAGTTTATTTCTGGTTAGTTTTAGGAAAACATACCTCATCGCTAAATCATCCGCAACATACGAAAATCCCCTTCAAATCATTAACCTGCTGTCAACTGCAAGCTTGATGAACAATTGTGTAAGTCCCCTCATGTAAACAGCATATCACAACGAACCTACTGAGGGTATTCCAAAGCATTTCGGAACCTTGGAGTTGAACGTGTGATCTTTCTTGCAATCTTAGCGCACGGAATTCTTTGATCAAGACAGAATGGAGTAACCTTCGGATTACTTTGTTCTGCTGATTGGTGCGGTCACAAAAATCACATCAACATGCCCCAAAGTAAGCTCACCGACCTTAGATTTGGTTTCATTGTATAAGTTTAATGCCTCATCAATAATCTTCGTAGCCATATCTTTGTCACTGATTATGTGCAAGTAGGCTGTTTTAATTTCCTCCATAGTGTTCTTCATTGTTTGCAAATCAGCATGTGAAATATTAAGCTCGTTTTGACCTCTTGGTGCATTTTGAATTAAGTTTTCCACATGCCTATGTGTACTATCCAAACTAGATAAAATTTGCATTTCATTTTCAGCAGGCACCATGAATTTATTCTTCCAACTTTCCTTAGGAATTTCAAGTTCTTGCAAGCTGAATGTACTGCTGTTATGGTGCATACAAAAATCAGAACTTCCTTCATATCTGTCACCAATGTCTCCATGATTTTCCCAAATCTCATAAACCTCTTCTTTACCATTTTGATGAAAATGTTCAGCATTAGATTGGGAATCTAAAGCAACAGGCCCACTATGTCTTCGCGCAGAATCAGCACCATACCCTTAATCTGAAATTACATTAGTGAACTCATAACAATCAACTGTTCCACTAGAATCACCAAGGAAGTCATTAGACTTAGAATCACCATCAGATGAATCCAAGATAGGATCCAAGGCTGTTTTTGAGTCCTTTACTTCATGTACAATTGCATCCATCGTAGCTGCATGCATGTCCAAAGAATCATCTCGAGGCTCTATCACATAGTCCTCATAAGTCAAGGCACCATCTCCATTTGAATGTTCTGTTACAAACTCCTCATTATCCATGAAAGGTTTCAGCTTCTTTACACACCGTTTAATCACCCTTCGACCTAATTTCTCCGTAACTGATAGAATTCCATGATTCCCTTTTTTTCTGTTAACCGATAGGATGAAAAAAAGAGATTGAGGCACATCATCACTCTCATTGATAGTTAGAACCATGAATTCTGAGGCTCCCGGACTTCGGCTAGGGTGACTTCGACTCAGCGACTTCGGCGACTCGCGACTTCGGACTGCAGACTTCGGCAAAATGAAAAAAGTTGAAAAAACCTTAGAAAATTAGAGATTTTTAAAGATTTAAAACTTGTTTCAAGCACCCTTTATTGAATACAACACAAATAAAAGCAAATTTGATCACATACACAAGTATACAATGATCACATAAGTATAAAGTACACAAATTGTAGTTGCACTGCTGAAGGAAATAACATACTTTGATATATAAAATTAGTCAAATGTATACAAAACTCATGGAATATGAAATCCATGACATCAAATGTTCCATACAAATATGAAATATCAAAAGATTCAAAACAATAGCTATAAGTCTATCACTCTATGCCTATGGCATAGTGGAGCCAGCATCCTTCCTACGAAGGCGTCTAAAGGTCCTGGATGATGTTGCAGTTGCAGCCATAGTCTCTGCCTGTGTCTAAGTCCCCATACCACTCTCACCACCAGTAGCTATGTCTCCTCGTGCTCTAGCCTCCTCCTCAGCCATGGCTACAACCTCAGCCTCTCTCTCTGCCTGGTCCACCCAATCAAGGTCCTCGTCACTAAAGACTGCGTCTGTAGCCTTAGTGATCCACTCAGACTGTAGATCAACCTCCTCTAAACAGATCGGGGTGTTGTCGTGGTCAAAAACCTTCCTGTATCTGAGCCGAAGGTTGTAATGAACATATACCAGGTCATTCATCCTCTCCACTGTCAATCTATTGCGCTTCTTGGAGTGTATGTGCTCAAACATACTCCAATTGCGCTCACAACCAGATGAACTGCATGGCTGGCTCAGTATTCGTATGGCAACATTTTGTAGGTTCGGTGTATCAGAACCAAACATCTCCCACCATCTATCTGAGATGAGAAAAAGAAACAAGTTCAATCTCATTTCAAGTTTCAAGTTCAAGTTCAACATTTACTAATAAATTAGAATATAAAAAGATAAAAATCATGCCCTTAAATATATTTTTACCTGGCATTAATGTTGCCCTACTCTCTTTGCACATTTGACATGCAAAGAAGTCTCCTTGTGCCTTTGTGAAGATATCCATCTCGTGCACTATCTGTGTAGTAACTGCGGGCAACATTCGCTCTATCGTCAAGTAGAGCCCACTAAGAACTTCTCTATCTGCACGGAAATCACGGCGATATTGGAAGGCCGGATTTAAGAAACATGCGGTTGCATGGATGGGCCTATGGAGTTGGTTTTTCCATCTCCTATCAATGATCTCCCAAATGGGACGATACTTATCATCAACTCCACCATAGACTGATCTAATGGCCTCTTTGGCCCTATCCATGCCCTCATATATGTAGCCCATTGCGGGCTTCTCCCCATCTGCAACTCGTAGGAGAACTAGCAAGGGCTCAATAAACTGCAAAGTGCAAACATGTTTCACAAATAAGTAAGTGTGACTGTCAATGAAAATGAACAAATAAAAGTAAGATATGATTAAAAATTAAAACATAATAAAGAATTAAATGTTACCTTCACAATCTCATCTGCTGGTGTCCAAAACCCTGCCTCATCAAATATGCAATCAGCCACAGCAATCCCTGCAGTGCTTGTAGAAAAGGATGAGGAAGACCACTCCTCACCAGCAAACATGCGCCTCAAAGGTGCCCTTGACCGAATCAAGGATTGCAACATGATAAAATTTGATGCAAACCGAGTGATGCCAGGACGAGACAACTCCCTCAACCCCGTGTATTGCCTCATAAGGTTAAGCACCCATGCATGATTGTAAACAAATTTGCAAATGTTTCTTGCTGATTCCATACATGTTTTTATCCATGGGAGCTTGCCAAGATCCTCCATCATGAGGTCAATGCAATGGGCGGCACATGGAGTCCAAAATATAGTTGGGTGCCTCTCCATCAATAATCTACCAGCAGCAACATAATTTGCTGCATTATCTGTCACCACTTGCACTACATTTTCTTCCCCCACATCGGCTATCACCTCCTCTATAGCCTCACATAAGTATGTGGCATTTTTGAATTGGGCGGAAGCATCAATGGACTTTATGAAGACAGTGTCACCTGAAAAAATAAGCAAAACCAAATTACCAATTATTCAATAAATTAAAAACATAAATCAGCCTTATTAAATTATTAATCACTAAATCAAATTCAAATATCAATGTATTAAGGTAAGTACAATTACCTCCAGAGGAAACTAGAAAGTTCAACAGCGTCCTATTTCTCCTATCGGTCCAACCATCAGTCATGATGGTGCAACCAATCCTCCTCCATTGCACACGCTGCTCCTCTAATTGTGCTTTCACATCCGCCACCTTTTGAGTCAAAAGTGGGCCCTTTAATTCATCTTCGCTGGGGGCTTTGAACCCCGCCCCACATATGGTTATTGCATCAACCATGTTTTGCCAAAAAGGAGACCTAAAACATGTCATAAAATGAAAAGATTTAAGTTTTTAACTTTAAATTTGAATTCGATAGTGAGATACATCTAAATTCTAAAACAATAAAATTTAAATATAAATTTTAAAACAATTAAACGAAAAAAGAATTACCTGGCTACATGGAAGGGAATGGTGCAGTAGTACCAAAAGTCTGCAATTGTTTTTTTTGCTGCATCGTGTGCATCCTTGTTCCAACCCATGCTCTCAAGCGACGGTTGGGAACCAGGAGTAGTGCATGGTACAAAATATGAGTCCACCCTAGATTTACGAACTCTAGGGCCAATGCTAATACTGCCACTACCACTAGCAGTAGCAGCGCCACCAGCACTAGGAGTACGCATAGGAATAGATGGTGTAGAAGCAGAAGCACTAGCACAAGCACTAGCACTAGGACGGTATGGAGGCATGGAAGAAGCATCTCCAACAGCACCAAGTCCCTGTCCAACTCCAACACCCGCCAACTCCTCCCTCTGTCTCTTTTTAACTTCTTTTTGCATTTCAAAATTTTCTAATTGCACCTGCACTTCACGAATAGCCTCAATAGGTGCTAGGGTGCAGCCCACTGCATCATGGATGGGTATGCGTGCAATGTGGTATTTCAATCTATTTATGCCTCCATGATATATTGTTTTGCAGTATTTACATTTTGTTTCTCCTCTTTTCATTCTGGGAAAATTTTCACAATGTTTCCAAGCAGGGTCTTTTCTGACTGGGGTTTGAGACATTGTGAAAATAATAATATGGTTTGATTTACAAATGAATGTGGCTGCAATAACAAGTAGGGTTTGTAAAATTATTTAAGTTGCAAGTAGGGTTTGTAAAAAAAAATGCAAACTATAAAAAACAATGATTTTACAAATTACAATGAATTATTTGTTAAAAAAACACAAAAAAACCGTTAAAATCAAACTTACCTCTTAGATTTGGTTTGGAATGCAATGCAAACTCCTCCCAATCACTAGCAATGAGCTTTCAATGCACCTCCTTAGCAGTATGAAGCTTCCCAAATGATATATGACCTTGTATTTGTTTTAAACAATTTGCTGGTTGCCCTCTCTTCTCCTCCTATTTTTTTTCACAACTCTCTCTTCTCCTCCTATTTTTCTTCACAACTCTCTCTTCTCCTTCTATTTTGCCAAAAGAGTGAAATGAGGTTGCTTTTAGGGTTGGAGAGAACATATAGAACAAAAAAAAAAACTAACTTAAACTTTTAACTTTATGTTTTTTAAGTGTCTTAAGCTTGCTGCCGGTAGGGTCCCAAGCTCGGGACTTCGCCCGAACTCGTAGTCGTGAGGAGTCCGGGCGATCGGCGAGTCGGATCTGGACTCGGCGGGTCAGTCGGGCTCCCAGGACTTCGGCGACTAGCTCGGCGGGACTTCGCCCGTCACAGGCGAGGAGTCGTTCAATGGTTAGAACCATAATAGTTTGCATAGCTGAAATAATATCATGATTATGTTCTTGCCGGATTGTAGCAAGGAAATGGTCAAACAAATTGGGGATCACATCAGGCAATTCCAAACCTAGCATAAGATTGGTCAATCTGATGTTTGCGAGTGTTTTGAGTATTGCAACCTTTCTATAAAAAGTGAAGATTTTGATATCACCCTATATCCTGGAAACTCTAGATCCTTCACAAAAATTACTCAAAAGAGAAATGCACAAAAGAATGAAGACTCTAATTGCATCCAAGCATGAAACAAAGCATGAACAACAAACTGACATGCCTATGATTAAGAACTATACTGTCAAGTCCAAGAAGTTGAGCTTAGTTGGTTAAAACATTGAGTTCTCATTGTGCAGACCCAAGTTCAAATCCCAAAGGGACATCTAATGTGTTATTCTAAGTTGTGACTCTTGGTCTTCCATACTTGGCTTCTAGTGTGGAGGTGCTTTCTAGTGTGGTAGCTCAAAAGGAGCTAAAACAAGCCTCATAGTTGTGCTTGCAATAGCTTGTATTGGTCTCATATTGATGCTCGTATGAGCAGAATATTTGTAAATGATTAGCAATGTAGAAAAAGAACTTTACTGTAAAGTTTCAATGATTCAATGTTCTTGAATGTAGAAACCTATGAAAGACCAGATACCACCAGACTACACATCAGGAAGCATTAGACAACAATCGTTGACTGAACCTATCAAACACTATTGGGGACAGGAGTGCTGGTTTCAGAGCCAGGGATGCATCCCTGTGAAACAAAGGTAAAATCATAAAAAATCAAATTTTTTTCCTAAAAGCTTTATGAGTCGGTACCTAAATATCTTTTATTCAGATATTTGTTTAGATTTATCACTTTATTCAAGCTATCATAAACCACAAAGCTTTTCTTATACTAGTTTGTTTTGTCCTATGTTACCATATCCTTCTAAAGATAATCCTGAATGTAGATCCAATCTATTTGGACCCTTCGAAGATCCTACTAAAATTCATTTCCTGAACAGATCTTGTGAGGGATAGAAATCCATGAACATTTTACTTACATGTAATGTATGGCAATCCCACAATAAAAACTCAGAAGCAACAGAAATGTGAGTGATAAAATAAAAGAATTTTTTTTTATCTTTTCACTGTCTGAGCCCATAAAACTCTGCCTTCAAAAGGCTTTCATATTGTGTTCCATCTATTGTTTTCATAGCTCAAAAAGACATTTAGGATAGGCATTTTATGATGATTTAGTTCTAAAATGCAGATCTTGAATTGAAACCATAAACATTAAAACGAGCAGACAAATCAAAAGACAATGCACAAGTCATCAACAAAGCTGGATGTTTTACATCTCATATCATGCCAATAGCGTTAAATGCCTCACCTTGGCTTCATCCATTTCAGTACTAGCATTATCAAGGCCATCCAACATAGATGAATCTTTACTCACAAGTGAAACCTTTGACACAAAAAATGAATTGGTTGAGTCAAAACAAAAGCAATGTGTTGTCATGTTGTGCACACATGTCCATGTCATAAGTAGACACAAATGTAGAAATGAAATTCTTATTGATCTAAAGTAGATACTACCAGAATTGGAGTTAGTTGTCCTTCGAGATCTAAAAGACCCTTCGCAAATGCAGCAGCAGACATCTGCAAGTTAAAAATAAGTTAGGTTTCTATATTAATTTATCAACATAAAAATATTGCAAATAAAATTTAAAAAGCAAGCAAGAAGGAAACCATAGAGAGTCATTTTTATCCACAAATACCCAAAATGAACTGATTATATTTTCTGCCAGTACCAACCTGTACACGACCCTCATCTGAACTATATATTTTTAAATCATGGCGATATGTACTATGCAGGCGTAGCAAACCTGTGCCTTCACCTGCATGGTAAATGGTAAATAAATATAAGCAATATATTATATTATCATACAAAATTTAAAAAGGAATATTTCAGAGCATATCATTCATTATTAAAAATATATTGGATTCACAGATCTTTCTATGTAGCAGTGTCATATGTGAATCATAAGTCAGTCACTCGACATGAAATCTAAGAGTTTGACTAAACATGAGAGTTTTAAGTATCTAAAAATGAAAATATTATCCTCAAATAATTGAATTATACTTTCTCAAAACTTTTCTGATATCCTTATCATTCACTACCCAGAAAAGTTTATTTTCAGGTTGATATCTTATTACATATTATTCGTGACCTGACAATGGAACTCAAGTTCCAAATCACCTAGAGACTAAATCCTGTAAAAATTACCATTGAGATATCTGATTTAATGTTATTTCTTGCATATTGATATGTTTCCCTGTTACACTCAACATCTCATGAGGCACCCATGTAACCCCACCTTTTAAACAGCATAATATATTGAAATTGGCTTTCAAATGTCAGTTAGGAAGTAATATATACCCCCAAGTTAATTTTAAAAATTCATTCTTGATTCTTTAAACAAAGGGATATTAAATAATCTAATAAACAAAACTAATTCAAACATCAGATTTGAAAACATTCGTTGGACAATTTGTAGAAGTTATGATGGAAGGAATATGTTTTTTTAATTTCATTACTTTAAACATCAACAATAGAGACTGGGATGCTTTTTTTATAGTTGACCTCAGTTAAAGATGCACAGATGTAAAGCATGTTTAGGATGCTTAACTTGTGATCTTTGCTAGGTTACACTGATGGAATACCTTCTAGCTTATTACAACTTGACATTGGCTCAAGTTGGAGAAAACAATTGGTGCCAGTTTTTAAAAAAAATCTGCAGAAATAGAGAAAACAGAGAATGCAAGAATGCCCAGAAATAGAATAGGGATAAGATGTTGATTTTGATATGTTTCGACCCAACCTGGATACATATGGTTTCGAAAATATCTCCCTAGCTCTTCAGCCTGCCAAAAAAGCATAAAAATAAATATTAGAATACTCCACTCCATGTTTTAATAAACATAGGAGGTGACTAAAAATTTATATCACGTTAAGGATTTCTCCTTATTTCTGTACCCTAGACAAGTGGAAGATGAGAAAGTTCATGACATTTAATAATGATAGTGATTATCCCAAAATTACTAAAAATTTGAAATGCAGCTGTTCATTCAATTGCTTTGCCCCTTTAACAATAATGCTGTCATTAAGCTCAAATGGGATTGCTACCAATATTTACATTCCTAAAAATTAAGACATGGTTGCAATACTCCCAAGCATAGTTCGTATACTCAGACTGGGAAGACCAAAACTTTTCCAACTCAACAAAACTCGGCAACTTAAAAACTAATTATTTTTTTAAAAATCCATAAATGTAATGCAAAACCTAGTTACAAAATGTATCAAATGAGTCTAGTGGGGTTTTGGGGTCAGCACCTCCATCGGGTGAGGGTAGCCACCAAGCCTGAATGAAGCCCTTCAAGACCACACAAACCTTCATGGCACATGTCATTTTCATAATTTTTAAGAAGGCAAAAAACTGTGTATTTTCACTCCAATTCTCACAAGAAAACTAAAATGCTGGTGTAGTCTTTCCCATTGGGCGTGCAGAGCTTATAAAGGCGAAAAAGCACATGTTTTGAGTGTGGAAATCACATTTTTTTCTTTTTTTTTTATTCATCCAAACTCTGATTTTTACAAGGGCCAAGTATATCCCACAGATGCACCAAGTAGTCAGCTGAAACTCAGCAGAAAATTGTGGCTAACTCAAAAGTGGAAAGTCATGAGTTTATGCTGAAAAAACTTGGTGCAAAAAAAATCTGGCAAGTGCTTGGTGAGTAGGAAAACTATGCTCCCAAGCTAACCAATATATAGACAAATTATTTTCACAATTCATAAAAATGTGGGAGAATGCTTCTAGTGACAACTATGTATAAGGTTTTTACATCAACATTTTGTCTCACATACCATGATCTATCATCAGGATGAGGAATCATGGTATGTGATCTAAAGCATTCTGCATGGTTATAACTTATCACCAGAAGCATTCTCAAACATAACCAACATCTTACAAGCAACTATTCGTTTCCTAGACTTAAATACAGATTCAAAGAAACGTAGCAGCTACAGAGTTAAAATGATAAAAGTTACTAATCTCTAACATCTTAGACATGCAGATGATATTGGAAAGGATAGAATTTGTGAGTCTTCTACATTCGCTTTAACTAAATTAAACAGAAACTTGTTATTTACTAAAGTGACAACAGAAGAGTGCATGTTCAAGAATAATATATTAATAAATAAATGGAGGTTTCCTTTTTTCGGGTTCTTCCATATGATTTTGAAACGAGTATAACACATGAGCATTAATTTAACTTAATTTTCCCCCAAATAGCTATAAAATTTATTGGCACTCAGTGAAAAAACATATAAAATCAAATAATATAATATACAACTTTTGTTTTCTAAAATGCCAATCAACTTACTTGTTTTCTCCCTGCATGTGTAAGGACGCCACCATATTTCAGTACCATCAATGCTTCTACTGGTCGTTCTTCTTCACCTTCACCATTCTCTTTTAAGACCTTTACCCATTTTTGAGGCTTCAGTTGAACCTTTCTGTATATCCCAGAAAAATGTCCACCCTACAAGAAGGTCCTATTTAATATTCATTTGATGCATAAACAATATAAAATGCAGAGTTTATGAAAACCCAAGAGTCATAAAATAACACACACAAAATAAAAATACCCAGTAAGCCCATAAGGTAGAAGAAAGCCGCTACAGGTCAGTCAGAAAATGGAAATTAAGATAATAGTTGCAGTCTAGTCACCCAATGCTAAAAGTTCCAGAATTCAATAAATCCCACAACTGTAGATCCACCAGCACTTAAGCAGATATTGACTAGGCAGAGAAATCTATTTTAAGCGAAGACAATGCATTCACTTTGCATGTGGATGTACCAGGAATTTCAATAAGTCTCAATTAACAAGTGTCAAGAAATTTTCCATCTAGCAGATCAATATGTAACATAAGTCGAACTGTTGTATAGGGTACAAAATGTAGTTAGTACCTGCCAGCAGGATAACAGTAAAACTGGAAACAAAGCATGATGGAAAATTAATAGCAGATAAAATGTTAACTACAAACAGTGTAAAATATCATGAAATTTACCAAAGCCTAAGAGAATTGCAAAATCCAACCTTTACAACCACAGTTACCTGAATACCATATGTGTAATACTTATACAATGCCTCCCTACCGAAGAAATAATAAATCACAGCACATGCTTACAGATGTTTTATAAATTTGTTAAACTAATCATTACTGAATTGTGAGTCAATTCTCCTAACTTAAGACTTTATCTATAATGATTCCAGAATGATTCCGGACCGTTTCTAGCATGTGTTGACTTTTTGAAGGCAAAAAAAACCTTAAACTTAAAATGACAAGCGTCCATTTCACATTTTATTTTATTTCTAAGTCTTCACTCCTCACCCACGAGCTAGGGTCTGCACACGACGCAAAAGCACTGTCAATATTTTCCTGGATGCATGTGATGCCATTTTTACAAGTTTTTTAAATTTTTTCCATGGTCGCAATTTATTTATTTACTGATTACTCATTCACGAAATGATTTATATTTTATTGGGTTAAATAATATTATTATAATATTAAATATACTTATACTTATAGACTTATAGTATTAATAATATTAAAAATGAATTATTTTTAGTTTAATATTATTTAATATTCATATAATGAATAATAAAAATTATAATAAATAGTAATAATAATTTATAATTTTTATTATTTTTTACAATGTTAATAATTATATAATAAATACAAATTATAACAAATAATTTTTAATAATATGATTAAAATTTTAAATAATAAATATTAAATACTAATAGTCTAATAAATTTGACATTTGTTAAAACTAAAATTATATATATATATATATACTAAATAATAAAATTAAAAATATATAAGGCTTACCGTTTAAGTTTTAATTTTAGACTTAGTCATTTATTGTTATGTAGATTATTTAAGTTTAATTTATTTTTCAAATTTCCCTTTACAAATTGTAGGTCCATTGCATATAGAGAAACTATACCAAAAATTATATGGCAACTAGTTCTAATTTTGTTGGCAAACCCTCATTCAACATTGACCCAGCGTCATCGCTATGAAGGCATGTAGAAATAGTAGAGCAGGTTTCCAGGTGGGGGAACATAAGTTTGGATATGTCGTGGGTGTGATAAGCAACATACAAATTCTTATAGTCGGGTGAAAGGGCATTTGTGTGCAATTCCTAGGAAGGAAATTAGAGCTTGTCTAGGATAAAACAAGGGTTGAAAATAGAATGGGGCATCCATTGAGTATAGGAAGGGGCTCACAGAAGCCACCTACTTCTTCATCTCACATACATAATGTTGACCCTGATATTGTAGTAGAAAGCCATCCATTTTTTAGTAGAAATGAAAATGAGGCTACTATTCTGAAGAGAGCAAAGCGATCATTAGACAGGGCATTTAATAATGATGACAGAGATATTGCTGACCAAACCATTGCAAGATGTTTCTATTCAAATGGTTTATCTTTCAACGTTGTTTGATCACCCTATTGGCAAGACATGGTAAGAAAAATAAATTAAGCTCCAAATGGGTACACAATCCAAGGTTATGAGAAGCTGCATAGCACTTTATTGTCTAAGGAGGTCAAACATATAGAGGATTCATTATCTCCCATCAAGGCCTCATGGAAAGAAATAGGCGTGTCTATTATTTCCGATGGATGGAAGGATGCAAAACCTAGACCATTAATTAATGGGATTGCAATGTGCCCTAAAGGGGCAATGTTTCTAATGTAGTTGGCTGAAAGTGATTATATTATTTTTGTTGGCCAAACAAAGTAAACAAATAAATTCTAATGTATGCAACAAATACTTTATATTATAAGTTGTTATCAGGAGTTAAGTCCCCGACCGGTTTGATTAGTTGTAATGGGTGGTTCTCGATGGTTAGTGTTCTCAACCACTGTTGGCAACTATACATGTCATGTTTCATTTTAGTCAGGGACATAGCACATATGATTGTATATTGTACTTATTGCCATTGATGAATGAGAATACTATTGTTTAGTGCATATGCATTCTTGAGCATTGGATATGTATGTTTATGAAAGTTTCATTCTCGTTTACTCTATTAAATCAAGCAAGTCATTCCCGTGAGTAAGCATTTGGAACCATTGCTAAAACAAATCCTCGTAGAAATCACATAGACGGGATAATGGCATCGTAATGGGTTAGCCAGCCAAAGAGCTGGTACAAGCCAACGAAGATAGAGAAGACACGTCAACGAAGGATCTCGTGAATCTGTGGGATATTTTGATGAAGGATCACGTACGAAGGGGGCTCTTAGGTGAGAGGTCCCTCAGGCGGCCATTTGGGACAACCTAAGTGCCAACCCAAAGGTCGATAACCTTCTCAACAGATTGTTGAGATTGATTGCACGTCACTTCATCATACTCCAAGATCTTCGAGCCGACAAAGACCAAGAGCAAAGACGACAATAAATACAACAGTACAAAGAGAGAAACAAACAAGCGGAGGAAAAGAGCGTGGCACCAATGCATTATCGTTACTCGAAAATTAATGCATGTATGAGCAAACAAACATAAGAGCCAAATCCCAAGCCGACTAGAATCATCTGAAGAACAGGTATGAAGATCACTAAGATTAAGAGAACAAGAAGACCGACAAAAAAGATTAAAACAAATCATTGAAAAAACAAACCAAGATCTTGCTCCTTGCCAAAATAAACCAAAACCTTTTCGAAGAAATAAACCAACTCACTTTCAGGCAACTGTTCGTAGCAGACAAAGAACATAATGATTCTAAAAATGAACTAAGGAACTTCAAAAAAGTATACGACGTATTTGAGAGTTGTCCATATCGGAGGAAGAACCCAGAATTGGAGGATCCCAATCGAAGACCATCGGACGAAGGGAGTAATGGAATGAGCCACAAGATACCCGAAGTGCGGAAGATGTTGCAAGTGGATGAGTGGAAGACTTGAATGTAGCCGTGAGTGCAAGAGAGGCACTGGAATGTGTCAAGAGAAACAATCCAATCAAGTCCAAGGCACACTGTGCCAACCAATCCGAGTGTTGAGAGCAAGAAACTGTTGAAATTCATGGGGAACAGGTCAGAGGATCCAGTGCGACACTGTACGACATGTGAAACTATATGGATAGCAATTGGGCAGGAAGACATAGATTACTAGCTGAGAGCATTTCCAACGACTCTCAAAGGCATAGAGATAGACTAGTACACAAAACTAGAAGTAGCATAGAAAGCCACATGGTAGGCACTAAAAAGAGCATTCCAAGAAGAATTTAGGCTTATGAGAGATGATAACGAGATAGTAGCCGAAATATAGAATACTAAATAGGGAAAACATGAGAATGTATGAGCTTACAATCGTAGGCTCAAGGAGATGTTGGTAAAATTGGAGATTCAACTGACAGACGAATTGAAAAAGCACTGGTTCATTGAAGGATTAGTTCCCTCGTTGCAAAAGAAAATGAAGGTGGTACCTCCATCCTCGTATGTTGATGCTTACAATCGGGTGATGGACATTAAGAGGGAGAATAAAAAATCCTCTCGAGGGAATAAAAGGATAGATAACGAAAGTAGGGAGGAGAGTAGTGATGAAGAGTCAAAAGTAGAATTCTAAAGAACGAAAGAACTGTAGTGTACCAAATGCAAAATAGGTCATACCAAGGCAAATTATCCAAAGAAACTTTTTTGTGACATTTGTCAAGTTTTGGGGCACTCTATCAAGAAGTACCCATACAACCTAAAGACAAGAAGTACACAAGTACTCTTTGTACAAGGGGAACAGTCAACCCCTCCGATGTAAGGTCCCCGTTTTAGCTCGCCTTAGCATCTCGTTGATTAGCCTATCATTTGACCCTTGTAGGCTAATATGGTGGGTTAGAGGGTCCTGTGTGGCAAATATTAGGTTCTCTGGTGGCACTTGGTGTTGTTTTTTTTCTCCGGAGTTTGGTGTTATTCAGGATTCGCCTTTGGGAGTTGGTGGAATCACTTTGTGCAAACTTACTATTTATAGTAACTCATCTGATTATTAGAGTCCAATGTTACTATTTATGGAAAGGCACATGGATTGGTAGTGGTTACAGTGGATGACCTCCTGGTTTTGACAAAATCAAAAAATAATGAGTTTTGAGAGAGATATGTTATTTTAATTATTATTA